>PVJX010004379.1:0-95579 GCA_004027295.1 Dolichotis patagonum
AGTTAATAGTATGTATAGTAAATTTGCATTCCAATGGATAGTCCTATTGCATTTATCAATAAGATAATTGATTCTAAGGGCTGTGAGGAAAAAGACCTTCCAATCTATATGCCTTGCAGAAGTTCTGCTCTTCAATTCCGAGCTAAGGGTTTTTTTTTTTTTTTTAACAGCTGAGCTTACAGTCTGAGGTTTAATCAGCCGCCTTGCTGTGAGGAATCCTGTGAATTAAATGCCATTCCTTTCCAGGGTTCAAAGAAATCGCATTTTAAGGCCAGAGTTTAGATGCAAATGTGAAAGATGTGTGTGATCCTGAGGAAAAAGTATCAAGCATGACCCAGAAGGACCCCTGCTACCTGCCTTAAAAAAGGTATCTCCAGGTAGATTTTTCTCTGATATCTGCTTCAGAAAGATTGGCCATCTTATGTGAAATCTGAAAAAACTGTCACATTTATTATATTTCTGGAAGCCTTTAAATGATGAGTGTTTCTTCCCTTTCCCCTCCCTCAGGAGAAAGAAAAAAATTTTTTTAAAAAAACTGAGGTGTTATTCTGCCTGATGGAACTTCCAGGAAGATTTCGTGATTATCTCAACAATAAAAAGAAAAAAACAATAACCACAATTTGTCTGTTGTTATCAGCAATTAAAGATACTTTATCTAATTACTATGGAAGACGGCGCCATTCAACAATCATCTCTGACAAACTGATCATTATCAGTAATTTATGACCAGTTTCTTAGTTAATTGTCCTCAGGAAGAAGAGCAAAAATCATTTGTATAGAAAAATAAGTAGTCATTAACAACAGTGGGATTTGTTGGAAATGTGATTATAAATCACCAACCAGGGTTGGTAATGATTCCTGGGAAGAGAAGAGGCTAAAAGAAATGTAGACACTACATCCAACTTTAGGGAACTATTCCAAGTAAGGAACACTTCATAATGAACTTACCTCCAACTATTAAAATGAAAAATGACTTGTCCTATGCTTAAAAGCATATCGGATACTTTGTTCTCGGTGTATTGGAGCTGAGCAATGAGAAATCTATTTTTGCTTCCACATACAAAGCTAGTTACAACAAACATGCTCAGACACTTTGAAATGTTGCCTCCTCTACCCAAAGCATAAGCCGTACCTGACTTTTTAAAGTAGGCTGGATCCTCTGATGAAGTTCTTATGTAAGGGTTTGGAAACTGTCCACCAAAAAACCAAGCCTAGATTTGATGGCTACGGTCTATATTTAAATTTGGCATTGTTAGTTGTAAATCAGAGAACTCTTGACATGTTGTGGCTCTATGGCCCCATTTGTGATACATGAAGTGGGATGGGTAATTCTGTCAGTTGAACTGTGTCCCCTCAGGGAGATATGGCAGGCTTCTAGTGCCTAAAAATGTGGCCCTTATTTACAAATAGAGTCTTTGGAATTAATCTCATTTAGATGTGGGCATAGAGTAGGCCCTAATCTAATAGGATGGGTGTTTTTAGAAGAAAGAGGTATGGACGGAGACACACAAAGAAGGAAACTGACATGAAGATGCACAGAGAGAATGTCATGGGACAATGGTGGTGGACTGAGAAGTTGCATGGCATTCAGTTCAGGAAAGCCAGAGATTAAGGCAAATTATTAGAAGCTAAGAGCAAGGGTGGGGGGATAACTTCCTTTCAGGTTTCAGAGGGTGAATAGCCCTACTGATGCATTTATTTGGGGATTTGTATGCTGGAACTGTGCGGTAATGAGCTTATGTAGTTGTTGGCTGCCTTATGTATGGCATCTCCTTATTGTAGCCCTTCAAAGCTAACACATGTTTTACAAAGTCTTTGTTGAAACTGGGTGACAAAGTGCTTGGAACACGCTTAGGATAAAGTTTAGTAGGTGGCAAGTATGAAATGTAACTACAGGTTCAAGTACTTTATGAACGATGTCACACCTAGGCAAACAGTGAGTTTCTAGACCTCAAAAGAGAACATTTGGAATGTGAAGAACTTTCACTATAGGAGTTTTGAACTTGGCACAATATCTGAGATCCAGGCTCAATCCTTCCATTTCCATGTTTTTATCATGGTGATCTTTAGACTGTCTACCTATATCTTTCAGATAGTCTGACATTTGACATACTCTCAAGGATGCAGTGAGCCTCACTGAAATAATACACATAAGAAGCCCTGTGTACTGTGTGGTGTCCCTAAACCAACAATGTCATTAAGAGGGGATAAGCAGTGTAACATGTAACTGGACCATTAATTTGCAATGAATGCCATGAGAACTATGGGGCCGGGGTACTTATTGTAGGGCTGAGGAAAACCACTCTACCATGTCTAAACAGAGACATGGTCCAAGACTCTAATTTGCTATGTGAGAATGTCAGAAGATGCTCAAAATGGAAAGAAGACTATCTGTCTCCATGGAAAGAGAGGAAAGGATCAAAACCCTGGACACTGAGGATCAGACAGAAGGATTAGAGGGACAGGCAGAAGTCTGGACTCCACTGGCATTACGTCAAGGTATTCATTTTTATTTGATCTCTAAATTTTACTGGCATTTGGGAAAGCAGAAAAGGTACCATAAGGTAACCTGCTTTGAATATTAAAGAGATCTGCCTGACTATTATAAAAAGATTGGAGCTAGAGGCAATAGAAAGATGAACCTCCCAGTTAGGAGTCCAGATGTGGGTGTTTAAGATTAAAGAAAAAACAACAGAGCCAGGAAAAAGGGGACAGATTTTGTGGTACCATTTGGAAGAAAGCCATTTTTATTACTTTTACCTCCTAATTTAATTCAACTTAGTCCTCTTAGAGCACCTTCTGTCACTTTCCTGACAGATGGTCGGTCTATAAAAAAAAAATCATTAGTTTAAATTGAATCACCCTTTCCCACATCCTCTATTAAAAAGAAACCCTTAACTAATAACTATGAAAGCAGACATGTGCAAACAACGCTACTGTGCAAAGGTAACCAAGTCCAAGTTAGATCAAGCCCCACAGTAGCAGCATCAGTACTGGATGCCCTTCGCTGACTAAGCCAAAGTGTTTAGGGTCAGCAACTGTCACAATGATCCTGAGAGTTTAGTGCTGCCAACATCTCTATGTTAAAAATGAGGAAACTGAGTTTTAAAAACCTAACTGGTCTGCAGGCCATGGTTAGTGTGAGGCTGAGTTGCAGCACGTGAGATTCTAGACATTATCCTCCAGTGTACCCACTCTCCCACAGGGAACCATGAAGTTAATGGGAAGGACACCTGAACCAACAAGATTGGAAGCTAAGGAAAAAAATCTAGCAGAATAGTTGCTTTTACTTGATTATAATAAGATCAGTGTGGAACTTTCATGGAAAAATTATTATGACACACTAATTTATGATGCTTCTCAAGATATAAGTTCACCTAAACTACACTATTAAAACAGAGAAATAACTTTGTTTCAAATATTTGCCAGGTGTTTCTCAGATAGGACATGGAGAAACTATCTTTCCTATCATTAGTAAAGCGTCTACTGCTGTCTGGACATTCTTAATCTGAATCATTCGAAGTCATCTGGTTAATTTCTTGTGATCATATATGTGATGGTCTAGAAGTATTTTCTTACCTCCAATGTGGCATCCAACTGCTATAAAGTGGGTGTCATCTATAAAGAGAGTGCCCTGTCCTCAGGGTGAGCAGCTTGCTCACCTCTGAGTGTCCATGTGTCAAATAATCTGTTGCTGTTAATCAGAGAGGGACAAGATACTCCTGCATCTCCATCATCTCACAGTCCAAATTGGCACACAGTGGAGACATTCAGCAAGGCATTTCACAGACACTAGCCTTGCCTCCATCGCTCTCCTTTATATTTTCTTATGCTTAAAAGGAAAGTGTCCTAAATTTTTCATTCCCTAATATCCATATGACTATTCCACTTTATGTCATTTTTTTTCTACATCCTTCTTTTCCTCGGGGGTCCCCTGTGCAGATGCAGATTTTTCTCCCAGAATACAGCCTGCAGTGGTATTTTCAAAACTCCATCTGAGCCAAGTCTTTAGAAAGAAATTACGACTCCTTCTAAGGTCTTTCCAAATTTCACAGGAAGATACTGAGTTAACCTTGACCTTTATGTCCTTGACCCTCAACACCACCAAGGTGTCTCTTTCCAACCACACAAAAATCATCCAGGCCATAGGGAAATGTAAATAGAAAACAAAGAAACAGAAAAGCAGCACAGGTCTTCTTTGATCCACAGTATAAAAAGTGCCAGTCCCAAAATGTAAGGAAGAAAGGTTTCAAAGAGCAGAGAAATAGGCTTCTAAGTTGAGCTGGAAGTCACATTTAAGGAAGAAAATTCTGTTTCCAGGGACTCTTCTGAATGTACCTGCATGAGATGAATGTAGACAAAGGGGTCTCTGGCTTCCCTTTTTTTCAAGTCACAAGTAATAAAGCATCTTCATGGAGAACAGCCATTTCAATGCTTGGATTCCTTTATTCATAAGCTGTAGGCTGTATGAGGAGAAACTGCCCTACACATTAGATCAAGAGAATTTCCCCATCCTAAAGAATTCCAGTGAGTTTAACCTACGGGATGGGGCAGGATAGGCCATAATTTTAGTACACTTCTCATCTTCTAAACACTGAGCTCATGTCCATTGGAAACGAACAAAAGCTTTGATTGAATTGGCTCAGATGTGATCACTGTCAGAGGATACAGGGTCCCAGAGAAGAGAAGCAAAGAAGAAGAATTGTAAACAGCAGGTGTTACAGGAAGCAAAGCGATGTCACACTGTGATGATAAAGATCCTTTCAAACTGTGACTCAATATTGTATGGTCCCCATTAATGTACCAAAAGAAAGTCGATGGTAGGTTAATGAAGTTCACAGACAGTCTCACAAAAGAAGATGATCATGGCCTAAGAAAGAAGAACTGGTGTCTAAGCCTGTGGTCTCATGCAGGGGAACGTGTCCTGCTATTGTGCACCAAGACTTCTTTCAGTTCTGTGCTCATGGGGCTCACAGGAAAACAGGTGGTTGGTGGGTCCTCCAAAACACATCTGCTCTCATCCCTGAAAATACCCTACTCTACAAGCTGGATTTAGGTAACGTGTTACATTAGGCAGGAATGGCTATGGAACACACCAACATTAGAGTTTAAACAGGTGTCATTCTATACTATGGGAAGTCGTCACAGGAGCTGATGTAAACTTCTCTCTGAATTCCTCCGTCAGATACTCAAAATAAAAATTAAGGTTATTTCTAAGTCTTTTTGGCTTACCTCTCATACTAAGTCTAGATCAATGTGCCCAGCATACATCTTATAACTGTATACTTCATGCTTTTCATCCCTATCTTCCTAGTGTAGCTAGTGCCATCACTCTCCCTGACACACAGCAGGAGCCTATTTATTGCTTAACCTGCTACCTCACCCCAGACCCACTATAATGGAATTAGCCCATAGTTGTCAGATGTCTTTTACTATAAATCACAACATATTCTTTCTCTGTTTAAAATTCTACAGTCTCTCTCTATTATACTTAGAAAAAAATACCTAACTTAAATTCTTATAAAAAAAAATCCTAACTCCTTCCTCCTTCCACCCACTCATTGTGCCCTATTTTAAGTATCACTGCAGGAGCCCATATCATTGCCATACTACAGTTTCTCAACTAATCACTTGCTTGTTCATGGTCTGATTCCTGGACTGTATGTGAGCAGGGGAGTTTCCAGACTTGGTCACTGTTGCCATTTCTTTTTGGAACAGTGTTTGGCACTTGGTAAGTGCCCAATAAATACTTGGATAAATGTATGAGTTTCAGAGTCTTCTATCTATGCAATGAGGAAATTAATGGTCTTTAATTCCAAAATCCCCACCAAGACACGTAGGAGAACCTACAACTGGCTCCATTTCTAATCCTGGTATGGGAGGATTCAGTGTAATCCTTCATCATATAGACCATGAGGGTTCTAACCTGGACCACCCATTCACTTATGAGTATCCTCAGTCCAGATTGTTTCTCTCTCTGAAATAGTTTCTCTTCATTTGAAAATATCATAGAGCTCCTCCAGCTCTAGAAGTCCCATCCTAGTATCTCTCTTTGTGACAGCATATATTCATTTCCACTTGCTTTGGTACTGCCTTATGATACGTAAATGTTTGGAAGGCTTTGGGCAGGGTTTGCCATCAAATAGTCACAGTCCTAAACTTGAAAAAGATAAACATAGACATTTTAAGGGCTTTATGATGTAGGTAGGTGAATATAATTTTAGTAACATATTAGTAGCTTCTGTCTCTGGACAAAAGGAAAAAATAGAAAAGCTGCTATGGATAGTATAAGAAGGCAAAGTGTCAAATTATAATTTAGATAATGAATTTAAAAATCTGAACATATTATTTGGCAATGTAGCCATCTCTGAACAGAGGTTCAGTTAAGCCTCTTTTAGGCAGCCAACTTATCCTATGGCTATCTATGCATAAACCAGTGAAAGAGAAATGCACAACACCAAGGGCCAAAAACTGTTTTCAAGAATGTTCAAGTAGGGAAGCATCCATTAACACAAAACAGACTGAAACTCTAGATTTACAGCTGGATTTATAAAACCACACATAGGCATAATCTTGCTTCTACCAGTGTGGCTTCTCCCATCAAAAAGGTAGGAGCAACCTGCTTCTCTCTTTCATCAAAAGCAGAATATACTATTGGGTTATATAGAGCTGTATATGACAGAAAACAATATGGTTTTTTTCTCCTAAAATATCTCCCTTCCCCTCTTAGGTCATGCATGTTTATGTGACCAAAACACCCCAAAATTACACCAAAATCATCTTTGTCTTGTTGGATAAAGTTCACAAATTCACAAAGATAAAAATAGACAAGTACCTTGTTGGAAGAAAATGAGTGAATTATAGAAGTTAAAAGATAAAGGGGATATAGTATATAAACAGACCTAAACTCTACAATAGGGTGAAGAACTAGGTGAGAAATAATCACAGTCATAATACAATGAAAGTGGACAAGAGTACAGCATGCCACATATTAAACTGAATGCTTTCCTGCATGCTTTCCTTGCATGTTTAATCATCAAGTCCTATGCATGATTTATTTGGGAAAACTGAGGCACAGGGATATAAATAGTCTATCTGAGGTTATAAACATAGGAAGTGGCAGAGTTAGGGTTGAATCCTACATTTCCTATCACCATTCTGCACAACGATTCCAATGGGCGTTTTCTGCTAAGGGAAAGAATGATCATAATACAAAGATTGTCTACATCATAAATCATCAATGGTTTGGCATGACTGTGCACTCCTGTAATCTCAGTACTCACAGAAACTGAAGCAAGAGTATTATATTACAAGTTTGAGCTTTGTCTGGGTAAATTAAGTTACTTAGCAAAATCCTGTCTCCAAATTTTAAAAAGAAGGGAAAGGGGCTAGTGATGTAATTCAATGTGAAGGTCCTAGGTTCAATCCCAGTAACACACACACACACACACACACACACACACACACACACACACCACAGGCAACATTTTCTGCCCCAGTGAAAGCAGAAGGTTAAACTATTGAGATATCAAGAGAGAGGACACCTGTCTGAATCATACAGAACATCTACACAGGCTGGTGAAAATAATGCTTTGGATAATGTAATGAAAGCAAAACACCAAATAATCCAACAGGTAACAAGTCTTCAGATTTCCTACCTGAACCCAGCTAAGAACACACAGTGATCTTGTCACTGGAATGAGAACAGAATTTATTCTAAGAGAGGAAGTTTGGCACCATGTCACATTGGCTACGATGATGACGTGTCAAAGAACTGTCCTTTACCAACAAATGGGAAAGACAGGAAGGGACAAAGACATGTATTTGGATGGAAGCAAAGATTTTCAGTCACCATAATTAGTGAAAACATTTGCTTAATGTAGTTTAACCCACAACAGCTATATCACTACACATTCCTTCCAGAAACATGCCATAATTTCAGTTTTTCCAGCCCTTGCAGTTTTCTAGAACTTTCTACCTTCCATTTCTATTATGATTATCATTATTGCTGTTAGTCTGTCTGAACTGGTATCTCCTTGTGCTTCTGACTTGCATTTCTCTAATGATCAATGTCAGGGTTGAGCATCTTTGCATGGCCTCTTTTATTAAAGGTGACGATTGCACAAAGTTGTCAATGTGTTCATCGTGCCAAACTGGTGCCAAACTGCACACTTAAAATGGTCAACATTACATATTTGAATTTTATCTGAATAAAAAGTCCAGAAAGCATATACATAAATAGAGACAGAGCTAATCTGAAAGGCACTTCAAGGTTCCTAGGATATTAATTTTATTATCGTTGTCTGTAGGTCATTTCCTCCATCCAGTCAATTATTACAGATAATGATTTAATTAAATTTAAACATTTTTTCAGGATATAAAGAAAATCACTCCTTCCAGATATGTAAATATATTGTTGGATGTCATCCACCAAGGAGTACTATCTGGTGGCCTTGACTTGGAACCACATCACCTTTTCTTGCCAGCTACAAAACCTTCAGGCTGGCCCCAGGTACTCAATTAATACAGTATTTGCTGAAGAGTTTATGATGATGGAGATGGCAAGACTCCAGACACTGCATTCCAGACAAATAAACTGAACTAAGGGCAAGAGTCTGTAGGCAGGATGGCCCTCAGGCATGGTCTTTGTATTCATACTGAGTTCAAATTCAGCTCCACCAATTACTAGCTGTCTAACTTAATCAAGTCATTAAATACCTCTTACCTAACAGGCCCTCAACATAATAACGGTGATAGAACACCACTTACCTGTCTTGTGCTGTGTATTAAATAACTGTCAGGACTCCTTTCATGTTAGTTGTTATATATTAATAACTACCCAAGTCATCCAAAATTGTGACTTGTTTTATTTTGCTTCTTGATGGAATCCCATTGCAGAAGCATCCACATGAAAGTACATTTCTCCTGGATAATACTTTAAAAAAAAGACTTGCTACTCATTTTGTGGTCCACAAATCAGCAATATTAGCCTCTTGGTAACATTTCATTTTTAGAGGACTATCAGGTTCCAGATAGTACATACATTTTAACAAGTAGATCATGCCATGGTCACTAACATTTGAGAAGCACTGGTACAGAAAATGTGAAATAACTTCACTGGGGCACCTTTTCTACACTAGACCTGGGAGTGCTAATATAGCTATACATCGTGTAGTACATGTGACAGTGCATTTTGGATTCTTACCCAGGAAAAGCCATACATAGAAAAAACCCACTCAGAATAACAGAGTATTAGAAGAAACAAAACTTACTACTTACAAGTAATTTATTCTCCGTGTTAGTCTAGTATTCCAGAAATGCTACTCTTCTTGAACTCCTATCAGTAAAATAACCCCCATCATCTTTTTGTAACAAAGCTAATTTTAAGTAGTACAGTATCAAAGCCACATTGCTCTGGTTATAGAAAAGTTATGACATGTCAAAAGGGGAAGAAAATGGGGGACACAAATTAGATACTGCAAAACATCCAGAGTCAACTGAATAAACTTGACTGTATGCTAGTAAAATATAAACTGCACAGTGATAATCATTTTCTCCTCCTATAAGATTCTCTTAAGACAAAATTTTGTACTGGACATTTATCTTACCTCCAAAGAAGCATACGATTTTATAATTGAAGATTTTGTGTTGCAGTTTGCAAAAGACAGATCATGATCTTATAAATCATCTAAATATCAATGTTTACTAAGCATTTAGCTATTAATATTGCAGACAAATGACACAGAAAACATGAATATCTCCTCAGGGTTTTGAGGATGACCTAGAGATAGACAAGAAGGCTTTGAATGGAAGCATAAGAGACATCTAAATGGGTGATAGTTTAGGCAAATGCCAAGTCTAGATTGAAACTTCAGGAAAAGGAAAGAAACAGAAAGTGGTTCTGTATAGCCACCATCCAGGGAAGAGGGAAGAAAAAGGAAGCAACTGAGCTCTGGCAGACAATCATTAAACACACTTACTGTGGTTTCAATGGTCACAGAGAAAACTAGAAAAGCTTTTTAGGTAGAGCTTTGCTCAAGGGGCATGACTTGATAGCCAGGGAAATCGTAAGTGTCAGGATGCTGGTCCTAAAGAAGGTGGAAGTCACATTTGACTAGTTAGGTCATTTAACCAATGTATCCAAATCCATTAAGCATTTGTATAGGACCCTTCACGTGAGCTGAAACACATCAGCAGATGAAGTGGACATCGTAACAGCTCTCAGCTCTCACAGAGCATATAGGCAAAGGGGGAAAAAAAAGCACCAAACCAATGGTTTTAGGGTACTGGGCTATAGGAATGGTGGATAATGGTGTGTGTAAAGATAAACACAGGGTCTTGACCATGTCAGACAAGGATACAGGAGGACTTACAGGAAATCCTTGTTCCTGACATTACCCTAACATAGGCACACACAAGCTCATAGAAGCTGTAAAGTTGATTTTTGTGTTAACTTTCTTCATTTCAATTATTGAATTTCCCTCTCAGCCTTAACATCTGATGGGCTTGTCTTCACGATTACCTGATACCAAGTAGTATGTTAGGACAAGGTGCTCAGTAGAGTAAGACCCATTTTTTTACCTCAAACTGGAATCAACGACTCCCATGTGCTGCAATGGCATCTCGTGTTGACCACAGTCCCTCTTGGCTTCTGCTTCCCAAAGTGGAGTTGTCCCATGTCAGATATGTGCCATGCATGACTACCTCTCATCAAATATATGTCCACACAGACCAATGCACATGTCAGCAGTCCATCCTTTTTCATTGACGGATAATACTCCACTGAGTAAATAAGTCACTGTTTAATTTGGTAGTTTTATTCTTTTACCTTTTTTTTTTTTTTTGGTCACTACAAAGAGCTACAATGATCATTCTTCAAGAAGTCTTTGTGAAGACATGTTTCCAGTTCTCTTGAGGAAACATAAAGTGAGGAATTTCAGTCCCTTAAGTCCATGTTTGAGGACTTGCCCAGCAATTTCCCACAGCATTTACATGATGTTCCCTTTCTGCCAGGAGTAGATGAGATGTCTGCAGGTCCCACGGTACCTCCTACCACAATGTCGTCCTGATGTTCTTGGGAGTTAGATTTGCAGTTTTCTGGCCACTGTGCTGAGCCTTCTTCTATCTTTTCATGGATAAACTGTTTCCTTTTATGAAGTATTTGTTAAAACTTCAAGGATCATTTTTAATTGGTTTGCCTTTTTGTACTGAGCTATAGAAATTCTCAAAATCTTCTGGATACAAATAATTTTCCATGTACATATTACTTCACCAAAATTAAAAATGTCTTGAGGAGGGGAAAAAGATTGGAAGGGAGGGGGCAGGAATAGGGGAAAAATGAATAATCAAGGTATATCATGTACAGGTATAAATCCCCTATGAGGAATGTGATCATTATGAGTATCAAAAGTGTACCAACAAAATTAATTTTAAAAATTATAAACACTTGCCCATAATGACATCATTAACAGAACCAAAAAGTAAACCAATGACTGAGTAGAAATATATATATATATAGATAGATAGATAAATATAGATATAATATTAGCAAAATACATACATATAATGTATAGATTTACAGTACATAAATATTTAACTGAACATGTTTACTATTTAAATATACCACATGTAATAAGGTCCACACATTATAAATTACATAATGTATATGTACTATTTGTATAAGATATATTAACTCTGGAAAGCTGTATATGTTTACATTTCCTCTCAGTCTGTGAATTGTCTTTTCATTCTCTTAATTTTATGGGGAGAATTTCTTTAATTTTGATAAAATCAAGTTCATCACACTTCTCTTTCATGTTTCATGACTACAGCAGTACCTTGGTTTATAAATTTAATTTATTTTATGACTTGGGGGAGATAGCTGAGTTTGTGTTTGTGTTGGGAAAATAGCTATGGTCATCTTTGTCTCCCAATGGGGAGTTTGCAAACAGAAGTATTCATGAACTGAGGTACTGTATTTGTATTTTAAATGGGAAAGTGTTGGCTGTACTTAGTTTGCAAAGACACATCTCTGATTTCTTATGAGTTCTTTCTTGTGTTTACTTTTACACTCAGATCTGCTGGTCACCTTTTGTTTTTTACTTATTTGATTTTTAAGTCTGATGGGAAATCTGGAGCAGAGCAGTTTTGCCCCATCCCAGTGTCCCATTGACCCTACACCACTTATAGGAAAGACTTGCCTGTCTTCCACAGTTGTATTCCTGCCTCGGTGAACTTAATCAGTTCACCTCCATGCTGCTGCAGGCTTTTATCTAAGGGCAAAGGCAAAGGTGGGGCATCAGTCAATCACCACGCATGGACGCTCTGTAACTATGAATGCAGAGTTTTGAGACAGGGTCCAGAGTGCATGGATGACTCCAAGTATCCAAGGGTAATGACGCTGGTGGCAGCAAGTAATAGTCATTCATGGTGCTGACATCAGTGTGCATAGTAGTTCTTTTGCTGGGACCCTAGTGGTGCCTTTATCTGTTAGGTCTGTTTTCTGAGCCAAGTTCTCAAATTTCCCTGATGATTATATGTGTCCCCATAAAACATATATTGCCACAGATTCCCTAAGGATGGTTTCTCTACCAACCCAGGCATCATACCTCCATGCTTAGATTCCATCTTTCTTTCAGTTCCAATATCAGTTCCTATTTTCAGTCTAGAACTTGAGTAGCTTGGGGTCACCTTGTGTGTGCCAAGGGTGTTTTATAGGACAGAACATATGATGCACCAGATCAGATTTAAGACTCTATTCCCAAGTAGCAAGAATGGCTTCCTTTAATCACAGTGGTGCATAAGAACACTGGGAGATTTTCCTCCCACTGCAGATAGGTAGTGAGAAGAAACTGAACGATGGTGTTGATGGTCAGGGAGCCAGAGTGGGATATATAATCCATGTAAAAAATCTGAAATCTTTACTTTTCCACAATCCACACCATTCACATCCTAGGAGCAAAAATAGGAAGCACTAGAGTAAAGAGGATACCTGAGGAATGAAAGTATAAGGAAATGGAGGGAGGAAAGGAAATGAAAGGGAAAGGAAACAAAAGGAATCTAAAACCAGATGAATGGACACTGAATCCAATAAAAATCCAATGTACCAGGAATTTGAAAAAGGCAAGTGAGCAAGTGAGGAAATCTACAGAAGGAAAGAAGTGGAGTGGAGAAAACAGTAGGAAGTAGAGAAAACAGTACTTCTCTGAAGAAGTAATCATCACTGGACAGAAGTATATGGGACAAGAAGGTTAAGGAGGTAGAGGGAGGACATCACAGCCCTAAGATGCATAGAAGTTGGTTATTTACCACCATGACGCAAATGACTACAGTAGGGCCCTCCATACATTTAAATAAAGGGAAGGCAGGAGGTCGTCAGAAAGCCACCCTGGAACACTGCCTGAGGCAGCTCTGAAACTCTGCACCAAAGGGGCAGCAACAAAGTTTCAGGTCACAGGCTTCAGCTTTAGGGTGCAAAGGAACTGAAGATTGTTTCCTGGGTGTTTATCCACTGCTTCCCTTTCCTGACAGGGAATTTCTGAGGGTTATAGGACTTCCATTTTATAACACTGCTGTGAGTTCGGCTGGGGACACTGCCTACCCTCAGTAGATGATGAACAGTTTCCTAAATGCACCTCTATTAGTTCCTACCCTCCCTTGCCAGATGGGTTCAATTTGGGGATGCATGGCCTGAGTGTGGCCAAAGTGCCCTTCAGAGACCCTAAACTGTAGCTGAATGACATAAACAGAAGTCATTGTTGGAATTTATTTCTCCCCTGGAGGAAACTTTCCAGTTGCCTGATCCCTGCCATGTTACCAACCTGACTTTTTTCAGCCACCTGCCAGTTCTGTAAGCTCCTCTGATAACTGCTAATACGCATCCTTTTAGCTTAATCTGTAGAGAGAAAATTGGTATCTGTTGCTTGCAACCAACGAGCCATAATTGGTCCACGAAGTTGAGACTGTCTCTGTAATTAACTGCAATGTTTAATTTCACTCCTTTGTAAATTGGGTTGATGTTCATACATGAGGGATAATTACTTTGTTCTCATGTAATCCCTTTTGATGTTATAAATCTCCATTTAAGAAAGCCTATTTGGGTCCATGAGAAACTATCTCTATTTCTGAGAAAGGCAAAACAAAACTCTTAAAACACATCTGCTTTGAAAATGGGTCACTCATTGCACTGAGATTTAGAAAAATAGGGGTAGTTTCATTGAAACTCGAGAAAGTTCTTCTGATACAGCAAATACAGATAATTTGTTAATATCAATAATACTAAAATAAAAAACTCTGCATAATAAAATGTTCTGGCCATGCTTCCATATTTTAAAGAGTCTACCCCAAATATAATCATAAATAAGACAGGTATAGGTCTCAAAGGAGACCTAGCAATGGGGAAGAGAGTTTAAGAGCACAAATCTCCTGTGTGAGAGCCAGGTATCTGCTGCTGAGCTCAAGCACAAAGCCACTTGTTCATGCTAAGACGAGCACTTGCCAATACCAGGAGAGGGAGGTTGAAGCTTTTTTTTTGTCCCTGATTGAATGTCTGCCAATGCAGCCAATTTGGGTGTTTGAGAGAGATATCCCTAAGTACCAGAGCAAGACAGAATTGGCAAAAGACATGGGCAGGGTGGTAATGGGTGAAACAGTGAAATTATGTTTTTTCAAGTCTGACTGGCCAGGAAAGAGAAGAAACTTTCAATGAATTAATAGATGCTTTAAAAAAGAATATAACTAGCCAGGTATGGTGGCACATACTCACAGTCCCAGTCCTCTGGAAGGCTGAGGCAAGAGGATTACAATTCCAAGCCCAGCTTGTGCTAATTAGTGACTTCATGAGGCATTGTTTCCAAATAAAAAAATAAAAGAAGAGCTGGATACACACTTCAGTGAGAAGGCTCTGTGTTCAGTCTCCAGGACCAAAAGAAACAGAATGCAAGCAGAAAACAATTGAGGCATTAATACCAATTGTGAATACATGCTGACCTCCAAGAATGACCAGAAAGTTGAAAACTCAGATCAAGATGTTATTAAAGTGGGATGGGGAGAATATGCAACCCAATGTCATGGTTATCAGTGGGAAAAGAAAGAGAAAACTCTGTCATGTGTGTAGCCTACTGAGCAGAAGACATTCAGCACACTGGTAATAGTAATCAATAAGAATGTTAAATAAAGAATTATCAACAAGATATGCCCCACAGTTGTTTATATAATCACCCATTCTTTAGAATCGCTAACATTCTCCTCCATACATGTATCACAGTTTAGTAACTTAGCAATAATTCACCAATGATTATCATCTAAATATATGTATCTTACTTTATGTAATAGCTGGGCTTCAAGTGAAAACAGTTAACTCATTTTGTGCTTAGTATAAATGTTTTAATGCATAGTTGATCTTAGAATTCTTGGAGTGTACTTTTACTTGGAAAATAACTTACAATAAAAATTCCTCAATAATAAGTCATATTGTTGAAAACGCCAAATTATATGGATAGGCTAGTGGGAGAGAGACATCTTCAGAACATTTAAGAATATTACAAAACAGAGGCTAGCATTATCAGGCATTTCACAGTAAATTGTTACCAATCAATCAGGTACTGAGTAAAACGTATTTTTCTTAAGCACAATTAACATGCATTCATGGTTCTCTGTATGGAAAAAAGGAAAACTAATTGATAGGAGTAAAATTTTGGTAATTTGTACATGTTCATTCAACAAACATTCACTGAAACCCTTAATTCAACTTCAAGAAACTTCTTTCATCAGGAATCATTTGGTACTATCTGTGGACATTTTTGCTTGGTGCAATCTGGAGAGGCGCCGAGGGGAAAAAAGGTCATCCAGTGCATGCAGGGATCCTGCTAACCATGCTACAATGTACTTGATGACTCCCTTAACTGTAAACTATCCTGTCTCTAAAAAGGTCAATAGTGCTCCGGTTGAGAAACTACTCTACAATTTTCCTACCACTAGTGATATAAACATAGATGAGCCCCTGTCCTCAAGGCAAAAACAACCAAGATATAATCTTGAAATCATTTTTATCCTATGAAAGTGACACAAAATCATACTGGCTATTTCTACCAATCCCAATTTCTATTGGTTCCAAATATAGCATGTGTGAAGGACACCTCCTCTTCCCAGCTGTTCACCATTTTCTCCGGATGCCTTTGGAGATGATGTTGTAGAAAACATGCAAATAAAGAGGAGGAAGCCAAGGTCATGTTTTATTGGCAATGCAATGACTGTGCATTGATGGTGGTTTTATCCAAACATTTATAGTGTGCTGGAGACTATTCAAACAGTTAGGCAGCTTGACAATTTCCTAATGAGTGAGGCATCTGAAGTTTGCAAAGTAAAAGTCTAGTCGGCTCATGGGTGAAGGGCATGCAAATACATCTCAGAGTTTTTCATAGAATTTATTTCTAAGTAGCTATTTATTGAGAAACTGCTGTATATAGGACAACTGAGGAAGAAAAAGGTACTGAAGATAAAGAAAGAATGGAAAAGAAGTTAAGGGCAGTGTGAAAAGAACCAAAGTATAGGTAAGAGAATGGGAGAGAGTTCCATTTGGGTGAATCAGGAAAAGTTTTCATAAGGTGGCAGGATTCTGGTGGTCTTTGAGAACAAAAGGATGTGCAGCTCAGTAGAAGAAAATTCAAGATAGAGGAATCTACATTATCCAAAGCACAGGGTAATCACAGGGTGACACATGAGCAGAAAGTGATAATTCAGTTATAAAATGAGAAAAGGGTGACACAGGAACTGAAGGGGCATGAGCAGAGTCTTTAAGTGACAAAATGGACCCTATTGCACTAAGGGTAAGGAAGATAGGGTATGAATCTGTGTTGTATGCATTGTGAGACAGTGGTTGTAAACTGCAATCCTAAACTTTGTCAAAAGTGGAGAAAGAGAAGTAGGGCTAAGAGACATATACTAAAGACAGTAAGCACACAGAGGGCAGACTCTACCTCCTCCAGCATCCTTAAACATGTGGCTTTTAACATGATCAAGAAAAATCTCCAATATAAAGCGTTTCCACATCATTGCATATACATATCATTATGGTACAGAGGGTCCTAAATAATAAAATAAAAAGGTGTTTCAAGTGTCTCTAATGTGACAGTGAGCAGGCAAAAGTGTGACAACCTATAATTCACAAAAATTACATACTCAATTTGAACAATCATCCATGTACCCCAAAGGTTGAAAATAAAAGTAGGCAAAACAACCACATATACATTAGGCAGGGTAAGTATTACAGAATCACATGTGATCACTTTGTGAGGGATAAAGGAAAGTTCTAGTATATAGATAAGTCCTAGTATATAGATAAGCTTACACTATGTTAGAAATGTTTAACAAATTAAATAATAAATATACTAACATAAAGCTATCCATTCAAAACTCTACTGTAAAAAATACATTCCTTTGGGAGGCGGTTAACAACAATGTTTCAAAGCATAGATTTAAGTTGAATTTTTAGGTTTATATTGCTCTCTTGTCAGTGAGCTAGCATGTGACCTTCTGGTGATTTATTTAAATTGTCTGTAATCATGTATTTTATGTATAATAGGGATAATAATAATATCCTCCTAGAAGGAATTTCATCTAAACATTAAATGAGATACAATGTGCAAAGCAACTTCCCATGCCTTGCTAGCACACAAGTATTACCCTAGTAAGGGCACCCCATTCTAAAGTAATGCATACAACCAGTGGACACAATAAGAATTTCCCGCATGGTGATTCAACTCAGATAAATTACAACAGAGTCTCTCAGGACATTAGTGGGTGTGCTTCATACTAATGCTCTTCCCATACAGCTGGACATAAAGGGCTTTACTCTTCCCAGCCATACATAGTAACACTCAGTGCTATATTACTCAATGGTGGCAGAAACATCAGGGTGAGTTTCCCTTTTCTTTAAAAAACATAAGAATTCATGCATTTATCCAGTATAAAGTTAGAATCAGAAATAAAACTTTTGGACAGGAGGTTTATTTCTGTGAGGAGGCTTCTGAGCTATCATTTGTAGGAAGTATCTTGAGTTGCTGTTAGCAATAAAGCATAACCTAATGAAAGGTCTCCAAATCTCCAAGCACAATTTCATATAATTTTAACTTAAGAAGAAAGGAGCAAAAAGTTAAACACAAAGAAGTGAAAGCTTTGAAGGACACTGTATAAAGCATGAAGACTATGTGTCATGTGTTCATTGTATTTAAGGTAAATACTGGGAGTCTCATCTTATCCTCTTATCCCACTGCCATGATATTTGTGTGTGGCCATATTAGAAATAAGAACACTATGTCTAACTACTTAATTCCGCTGTTTTCCAACCTCAACACCCAATGTCACAGAGTCGTTTTGACTTGATGATGAGTCCCTGCATTCAGCCCATCACAAATGATTCTTTCATCTAAATGATACAAGAATTTCATGTTTGCTATGGTTTGAATGCTTGAAGCTCCTTCAAAATTCATGTGTTGAAACTTCATCACCAATGTTATAGCATTAAAATGTGTAGCCTTTAGGAAATTACTAAATTATAGAATCCTTATCAGTGGAATTAGTGACCTAAAAGAAGGGTTTAGAAAACTAGATATGTCATTTTCTTACCTTTCAATTCTTTCTGCCCTTGAGGACACATTTTCCCCTCTTGGGAACACAGCCAGCAGGCACCATCTTGGAAGATAGGATCTAGTTCTTGCCAGACACAAATGTATGATCATCCTGACCTTGGACTTCCCAGTCTCCAGAATGGTGAAAAATAAACCTCTGTTCTTCATTAGTTACTTGCTACATTTTGTTATAACAACACAAATGGATTAAGACAATGTGAAACATGAGTTTGTTCTTAGCCTGCCCTTTCTTAAATAAAAACACCTTTGGTTGACTTTGGAGTTTTCTTGAAGCTTCTCTGCTCAATGACTCCAAGGTCCTCTTCATTCCCTGTGGCTCAGATCAAACACTCCTTCCATCAAAGCAGGGATCTCAAGAACAACAGTCCCAATCAAGCAATAACCTGAGCTCCAGCACAAATGACTGCGGTAAACTATGGACTTGATAATCCTCTGATGGTGCCATCAGTGCCATCTTGCTTTTCAATTACAGCACTAATTTCTTCAACCTAGAATTGATTATCTGTTCATTTTTATCCAAACATTTGCAATAGTTCTGGATGCTTTATAGGGAATTCTTAAAAAAAAATAGGTTGACCAGATGTCTGTATTTTAAACTTTTGTGTCTATATCATGGAAAATGTCCTGTGCAAACAAAAGCTCTATAGCAACCCTGTCCTTTCTTCACTAACATAGCAATCCTATTGGGATAATAGTGTCCACTACAATTTATATTTCCCTAGAAGCTGAATGTGACATTATTTGGAAATATAGGCTTTGCCAATATAATTAGATAAGGTAAGGTTGTCCAAGATTAAGGTGGAACTCCCGTGACTGTTAGCTTTATCAGAAAGAAGGGACTGGCCGAAACTGAAACACAGAGAATAAGCTTTGTGATAGGGATACAGTCTGGAGTGCAGTTTGTAGTAGCCACAAAATGCCAGATACTACTGATAACTACCGAAGGATTGGCAGAGGCAAAGAAGACTTTCCCTTGAGCATTCAGAGGGAACATTGCTCTTTAACACCATGATTTTAGATTTCTAGCCTCTAGAAGTGTGACAGGAATCTTGGCTACTTTTCTATGGTAGCCCTCAGAAATAATTAAAATATCACAAGCCCTTCTAACATAAAACAAGCTCCAAAAACTGCATCTACCACTTCGTGACACCCTTATCTTCATCCAAAATATTTGCTAGGAACTTGATCATAAAAGGGTACAATCACAGACATAAAAACTTTGAAACAGACTTTGTAAAACTGATTGCAGCAGGACTTCTTTTTTCAAGTAAAACCTTCTACGCAACTTCAAAATATGATGGAGTGGCACGCCTAACGCAGAGAATAGTTTCTTATTATAGTCAACCAATGAGGACCAGGCAACTATTTTGAGAGTCGTATAATTTTGAAGTATTTAACAGATTTAAAAAATTCATGACATTAATATAAAAATACTTATGGGGACTCTAAAGTCTGGACACAATCTTGGAAGTATAAAAATCTCTTATCCAATAGATGCACTCATCGAGACTAAAGAGGAAAATCAAGAAAGTGCAAGTGATTTATTAAAGCCATCCAGCTAGTGAAGTGGTGGTGATCAACCATAGGGCTCACGCAGAGACTGGAGCTAACATAGGGGGTCTTCATTTCACTGAGCTAAGCATGTGTCTATCCTAGATGGCCCTTAGCCTCTGTATATGCCCACAATCACATTCACTGTGTCTATGCCCTAACCATACACCAAACCATCTAAAGTCCTTTTGTCCAAATGACTAGAAGCATTGTCAACTTATTGTCAGTGATTTTCCTTTTTCTTCCCACATTTCAGTCTTCCTTCCTTCTTCATTTTCTTGATTACCTCCTTCCTTAGATATTTGTTAAGTTTTAGCAAACATCTCTCTACAGGCTGAGGATAGAAAAGTAAATGATAAGTACCAGGAAATTTATCACATGGTGCTTATATTCTGCTTGGCAGCTATAGGAAATTGAACATTAAACAAATATATAAGAGAACTTTAAAAAGAAAAAACATACTGATGAAAGAAAATGACTTCCTGGGAATGACAATGGCTTGTTTAATAACTAGAAGAAGGGGAGAAAAAACAACCAGTTCTTTAAAGAAACAGAAATGTAATACTTAGACAAAGTTAAGGAATTGAGCAAGCCCCTCAGTCTGATAGGAACTTGAGAGAGTGCAAGATAAAAGGGGAGAGAGTGTGAGGCTAGACAGGAACAGAGTGACGCATGTACAATAGGGCTAGTCTACAAAGCTATAGGTCAAAGTAAGATTTGAGTTGCATTCTAAATACAGAGGGAAGACATACATCTGTGTTAGGCAGGGGAAATGCAATCTCATGAAAAATATCCATTTTTATGGCTCATCTTCTCTTAGCTATTTTTGGGGTAGTTGGGGTATTGAACCTTACTTCAATGTAAGCTAGTTATTAATGTTAAGTTAATTATCCTATCCCAACCCAAGTAATAGTCCCTTATTAGGTAATATTTAACTTTCTAAACCACTCTTATAACTTCCCATCAGTGAAATTAATAGAAACAGCTTCGCGCAGAATTGCTTTCCTTACACCAAGCTGAGGCATATTTTGCATCCTATTAACTGTCTTCTTTCATTGACTAAAGTTGATGTCTTCATAAATATCTTCTTCTTAAAAATCCTCCAAATACAACAAAATTATGCATCTTGTGATGAACAGCTAACTTGGGTAAAAATTAATCCAGGATAGCAAGGTGGTAAGCCATCAATATTTCAACAAATATCATCTCTGGAATTATGGCATTCCCTCGCCTCACTTCTGCATTAATAGCATTTTGCTTTATGATCTCATCATTTGGGATAGGGTGGAGGTTTATCTGTTTGAGAGATGTATAAAATGCTCATCCTCATTTTTCAGGCTCACACATTGTAGGTCCCCAGAGCACCATTGAAATGCACTGCCTAATCTTTGGAAATTGATTCAAAGAAAACAGATGCCAGGTTTTTTTTTTTTTTTTTTTTTTTTAAGATGCAAGGACACTTCTACTCTGCCAAATATCCTAACACTTTCATTAGAAAACAAATATTTGGCTTTGTAGAAGCTGGTCGATAACCTTGGTAAGAAAAAGTGAGAGCTGAACTTTTAATTCCTGGGCTTTGAAGTCCAGGAGCCCAGCAAAAAAGCAAGATTCCCCTTCTGTTAACACTAAGTCAACAAAAGCCAAATGCAGAATTTAAAATGGGCCCATGATTAAGATTTTATTTTCTAGCACAACCCTGAAACCCCCATTTTCAAGCATGACAAGTCCTCACTATTTGACTTTTGAAATTGGAATTTTAAGGTAGATATTTATTATTTTAAGGCAGCTTATCTAAGTTCAAGGCTCAGAAAAATTGCAGTGTCTTTTGGTTATTCAAGCAAGGTATTCGCAGTTAGAAGGTTCACAGGTTAGCCCAAAAGCACTTCTTAGAAACTTGGTATGACTTCAACATGCAGGACTGTTGATGCTTCCAGGAATGAAGGAGGAAGGAAAAAATAAGGAAGGATTTAGTTACAATTACATGAGGAGACAGTGCAATGAGAAAGGAATGTCTGAAAGAGATGTCTTAAATTTCAGAAATTAACATGATCATTCTTAGAATTGTGCACACCCTCTTTCCTCAGTCAATGAAAGACAATAACAGTCTTTATCCTTCCTTGTCACAACTTCTATTTGCTATGATTTTACCAATACCCATTGTCAGATATTTTTCTATACCCACTTACAATTACAGAAAAACACCATTTGGAACATCCAGTAGAGCAGCTCCCACCTGCCTGATTGCTGCCAGTATCAATTCCTGAAAATGAAACTGCTTGATTAAAGAATCTAAACATTGTAAAAAGATTTTGATATAAATTGACAAATTACTCTTGAGAAAATTTATGCCAGTTTACATCTTTCTAGTGGCTTTGGAATTATTTTTTCCCCCGTGCTTTACTCAATACTAGGGAACCGCAGTAATTTTACTAGGGTTTTGTTTTCCTGAGAAATATCTACCAGCTATTTTCTATTGACAATAACACATCAACTTCCTTTTGGAGCATTCCCTTTGCCCCATTAGCATCACTTCAGTGGCCCTGTTGATCAGTTTCCTTGGTCTTCGCAATTCAGTGGACAAGTGTTTGACCCAAAATAGGCCACTCCGACACTGAAAACTGATGACATTAGTTCTTTTTTCTGATGAAGACAGGACAGGGCCCAAATCTGCTGGCACCTGAGATGATCCTCTAGAACCTTCCACCTGCCCCTTTTTACTTCCCTTTCCACCCTGGTCTTCCACCTTCCCTTCAGTCTGGGGGATGTATATATATTTGTTTCTTTATCAGTGTAGGCTTACCCTGCTCACTTGCCTTTTGGGGATTGGTACATGGATACAACATATTATCATATTGTCCCTTCTCCTTACATCCTTCTTATCCCTTCCCCTACTCCATTCACATTCTCTAACAAGTCTGCCTTTTGCCTTTTTGTTTCCTACTAGCTCTCCTTTCTTTAACTCTTCTACATATTTATACTTCTCATATAAGAGAAACCAAGTGATATTAAACTTTTGTGCCTGACATATTTCACTTAACATTATAGTCTCAGTTTCTATCCATGTTCTTACAAATGACATAATTTCATTCTTCTTTCTGGCTGAAATATATATATATATATATATATATATATGTGTGTGTGTGTGTGTGTGTGTGTGCGCGCGCGCGCACTAATGAGCATTTAGGCTATTTCCAGAGCTTAGTTATTATGAGTTCCAGGGTTATAAACATGAGTATGCAAGTATCACTATAGTACACAGCCTTTAACGCTTTAGAAAATGTTATCCAAGGAGGGTATGACTGGGGCAAATATCTTTCTGAATAAATCAGGTTTTACTGAAGATACCCAGAGATATTTTTTCTTGCTTATAAACGAACAGATTACTGATACAACAGTTAGGCTGAGTAACTTCACTGAATAATTCTTACAAAACATACACACACTGTGTATCAAATTAGGTCCTTGAGACAATCAAGTAAATTTCTTTAAATTAAGAATTTACAGCCTGCAAAGCATTTCTTAAAGGCCAAATACTCTCTGAGGAATATAGACAAAGGGCCCTCACAAAGATTCAGTAGTTGAAAATACAACCTGTTGCCTAAAGCATAAATCAGTAGCATACTAAATAATGAAATCAAAACACTGGTAACAACATCACTTTAAATCTTAATACATCATCATCTCAACTACCTTGATCCAACATAATTTTGGATGCTCATCATGTAGAGAAGTTGTTTCTGTATTTCAAATTGTAATGGGGAGCTACATAGAAACCCAAAGACTCTACAAAGGAGAGTGAACCCTCGAGCATGCCTGGTCTCTTAGTCACAGAATAAGAATATTTTCCAAAGTATTCACACAAATAGACTCTCAGTATTTCCTTTTATTTCCCTCCCAGGATGGAAGCAACTAATAGCTCACAATCATTCCTAGTCATTCAAAGCAGATTCTCTATCATCAGAGTAGTTGGTTAAGAATCTGGACCCACATCTATAGCTCAGGGTATAGTTGCCTGATTTTGGGTAAATCCTTTAATCTTTCCAACTCTGAACCTTGTAAAATGGAGATAACAAAGCCCTACTAAGATTAAATGAGAAATTATACAGTGTGTTACTAATACTGACCCAGGCATAGGATAGATGATAGGTAACTGAAAATTATTGTAGCATTCTCAAGAGAAAGGTATTCTCTAGATTTTTTAGAGGTAGGAGATATTGTGTACAAACCTGGGTTATATCCCAATGTATAGAATTTCCTCTCCCTAAAAGAGACAGAGTAACTACAATAACAATGTAATGTACCAGCACTACCTGACTGTTCCCATTGGCCCTTTCCATTGCAGGAAGCTCTCCCACATTCATTTTCACTTGATCTTCATTCACCCCAGTGTGGGAGGCAGGGAATGTATTAGCAATCCCATTTTAGAGATAAATTACACAGGCAGTTCTCTTCCATACTCACTGCAGCGGAGTTTGCCTAGTTTGGCAAATCGAGCTTTCCACTTTTCATCTACATAGAGTGCAAGGCAGGTTGTCAAGGAGGAGGGAGAAAGTCCTTAGACTAGTGTTTATCTTCTCACAGTCCTTGGGAACCCACTGATGAAATATTTTCTTATTCATTTTCCTGCCCCTCTAGGTGGTAAGCCAGGAATAAAATCTGTCTATGACTGAACTCAGGCCAAATGCCATGCTTGCTTATGGTGACTTTGGAGAAAAGACATAATTTTTTGCTTCTGCTGTAACTTATATAAAGCTAATGGTCAATGATTGTGGGAAACCCTTATCTGGGCTACCTCTAAGGTACCCAGGAGAGGGAAGTAGTGGGGTGGGGGTGCTGAATTCCTTCTTTCTGATGAGTGGTCCAGGATATTGTCAGACTTTTGAGCAATGTACATAGCCTAAATTTGAATTTAGATCAGGTCTGCTTTATGCTAGAATGGTATCAAATTACCTATCCTCAGTGTGCCCACCTGTAAAATAGAAACATTAATTGAAACAATACAGCATAATTCACTAATTTGCCTTTCTTTTACAGTGTCCACACACTGACACTCACAGTACATTCTGACTAATCAACGAATACAGTGTTTTCCCTTTTTCTTTCCTATTGCAAAGTGAATTCTACAATGTCTTTTCCCTCTGTTGAATCACATTAAAACCTTCCCTAACATGTACTTTTTAAGTGGTACATAGTATTTAGACCAGACAACTCTCAGTTGAGTCCACAAACACGTATCAATTATCACACACTTGGATTTCTTAACAAACACAACCATCCACACTTGTAGCTACTGCAGAGACAACAATACTCAGGTTTTAAGAGAGACTGTAAGAAAATCCACAAATTAAATTGGTTCATCACAAATATGAACATACCAAAATCAGCGAGGCATTAAGAATATCATTTCCACTCAATAGATCTCTTTTCCTCTAGAGACAAAATGACCATCCTCTCCTTCATTACTGCCATCATCATCTAAACAAATAAAATCACGAGAATTAAGGACAAGACACTACAGAAAATATACTTCTCATAAAATCCATAGCCATATTTTTTCAGAACTGGGAAATAAGTAATAGCCAATGAGTACTCACTGGAACACAGACCATCTTTCAATTATCCCTGAGTATAAATCCCCAGGCCCCCTCCTACTAAAACAATGTATGGGAAAGAGCAAGAACTCCAGAAAGACAAAGTAACACAAAAACAAAACAGAACAACAACAACAACGACAAAAAGCCAGTCAGGACATGGGAGAGGCTGCCATCAGAAACAAGGACTCACCACTTCGCTATCCAGCTGGGAAGGAGAAAAGGAAGCTTCAGGGAGTAATTAACTGTCATACATAAGATTAATTGACGACCCTCCAGTTTTGCCCTAAACACAGATGTATTGGGATCAGGACACAACCTTGAATACTAAAGGTGAAGGGAGAAGAGTTATTTCTGGATCAGAGCAAACTGGATATGCAGAATTGTGGGCGACGTCAAAATGCAAGCCGAGGCACCGGGGAAGGCCATATATCATCATGCCCTTCCATAAAGTGGCTTGTCAGAATTCAGCCAAGGACTTAAATGAGGCACCAGCTTGTGCTGGGAAGTTTCTTCATAACAACTGGTCCACAGTAAGCCAGGACTCCCGTAACACAGGATAAGATACTTTTACTACATGCCTTCATGTGTCAACGTAGAGAAAGATGTTAAGAGGAAAACTCATAATGGTGTCTGTGACAGTAAAAGTTGATGATCACAGCCTCACATATAGCCTGGTACTCCACCTCTGACCACAGAGTACATTCTGTGGGTGAAAAAGTTAGTTTTCTCTGAAGGAATTCAGTGTGCCTAGATTGGAGTTGTTTTTCAAACAACCCAAAGTGATTGTACCCTCATACTTGGGCAGGGCTTGCTGCTGGAAAGTTGTCTTTCGGTAGGACTAGGGATCCAAGCATGTATTTTTATGTGTGATCTAAACCCAGAGTGAGAATGCAGGTCACAGGATATTTTATTGTATTCCCAAATCACCTGATAAATGACTCGTCTTCAAATTTCTTACAACTGATCGTTTTCTGGTGCCTCCTTCAGTTCAAATTTTCAGTTTCATGAAAAAGTTGGGTAATGTTTATGAACTAGTCAATATGCATGTGCAAAACAGTAGTGTTATAACAATGAATAATTTTTACTCTTGAGGTACTGGTCCTTTTCCACTATAGAGTCCTTGCAACATGTAAGTATAAAATAATCAAAACAACAGCCCATCAGTAGGTACATTTTGTGAGGCAGGGAATGCTCCCAAATCTCTCTTTTGTTCTTACAACTCTATGATGTCGGTTTGATTGCAGATGATGACTGTTTTGGAGAAGAAGCAGTTGAGGCTTGGAGAGGTTACTATGGCTTCTCTAAAGTCATACACTTAGTAGGAGAAAGAACTGAAATGCAAAGCCAGGATGTTTAAACACAGGCCTCAAGAGTTTCTACAGAGTTTCATAAAATAAATTCTGATCTCACTGACATTGTCTGGAAGAATCGAGGAACATGAGTAGACCTGGTATGTGAGCTATTAAAAAAGGTGGATTTTGCTGTTAAGAGAGGAAGTTGAGCAGGGTCCTAAGGGAAGGGGGGGTTTGAGGTAAGGGACACAGCAGGTCCCAATGTTTTAAACTAAAAGGAGCTCAGTGGACTTAGCTGAATTGGAGGCAGAGAGGGCTTGGAAAGGAAATCAAGAAGGCAGGCAAGTGAGGACCCCATCCGAACCCAATCTTGCAGCCACCCAGAGCAGCAAAAGGATCTAATCACTAACAGGCCCATTTGGGGTGAAACTATACCTCTTAAGCAGAGGTTCATAAATAGCTGGCCTCAGGGGTGGTATGAAGCAGAGTAGCTGACCATGTGGGCAGGAAAGGAAGGAGGTGGACACCCTGAGGGTCTCAATCTTAGACTAAGGAAAGAAGGACAAGGTACAAGGATCAAAGAGGAGACTGAACCACAGTTCCCTTTGTGTGATTTGGTATAAAGCTCAGCTGGGGGCTGCAGAGGACTGTGAGAAGCAGAGTAGGTCCAAACCCTGGGTCTGGAGAAAAGGCCTCCAGGTAAATGCACAGGGAAGTGCTCTGGGGAAAGCTCCTTCCACATTCTTGTCTAGAAAAAGGGGAGGGTGCAGGGATGATCTCACACAGTAAACTGAGGGTCAGAGGAGGAAATATTTGAGAAGTTTTGGCCATGCAAATAGCAGATCATTAGTATATACTCCTTCCTTCCTTCTTTCCTTCCTTCCTTCCTTCCTTTCTTCCTTCCTTCCTTCCTCCTTTCTTTCCTTCCTCCCTCCCTTCCTTCCTCCCTTCTTTCCTTCCTTCCTTTCTTTCTTCCTTCTTTCCTTCCTTCCTTTCTTTCTTCCTTCTTTCCTTCCTTCCTTCCTTCTTTCTTCCCTGCCTCCCTCCCTCCCTCTTTTTTCTCTTTTGTTCATTTACTCCCCACTTTCTCTCCCTCCCTCTCGGTCTTCATAAATTATTGAATGTTGTGCCCAACTCATCCTCCTTTTGCTACCATGATGTTCTTTTGCTCTCTTCTATCTTTTCTTTCCATGTTTCTCTCTTTCCTCTCCTCTGCCTCTGTTTTCTTGCAATTCTTATTATTTTCAAGCATTGCTGTACAACAGCACAGAGATCCTGGAGCAATACCTCAACAGAGTGTGGTTTTGCTGTCAGATTAGGGATGAATCAGACAGTCAAAGAGAGGATTAGACACAAGGCTAGGGCACACCAGGAACATGCCCATGTATCTCTGCTTGCTCTCACAACTGCTAAGTGCAGTTAAAAACATCACTAGGACAAAAGAAAAGATTGTCAATAGATGGCTGCTCTTCAATGAAAAGTATTTGGTTGACCAAAGTATGATCCCTGTAGAGGAATTCATCTTACCATCTACCTGTGGGAACATGGGATGAGTCCAAGGCGTGAAGGAAAGGAGACTGAGTAGCCTTCCAGCCTTGAGACAGCCAAGCAGTTATACTTCCACATCCTACTCCAAAGACTCTCAGGCAGTCAAATACAGAGAAATATGGCAAAATGAGTGTGTGTGTGTGTGTGTGTGTGTGTGTGTGTGTGTGATTAAGTGCACGCTAGACACACTTTCAAGCAAATGGTATGCTCAAAGGATGGAGTATGCTGTGGTTTATTGGAACACGCACTTATGGAACAGCATCATGCGCTTATGGAACAGCATGGTCTGGGCATTGAAGTACTGATTCCCTGAGATGGACGTAAGAAATTGGCAAAGCACGCTTGATAGGTGCACCGGGCCTGCTCCTTCATCATTTTCCTCATTTCTATCCTTGTCATGAGCCTGATTTCCATGCTTGGGTCTTTTTGACCCAAACTCCTCTTTGAGTTCCAGGCTTGAGTCATGGATCTAGAGTAAGCCCAAAAGACCACTGCATCTTCTCACTATCATGGATGCACCTTCCTGGCAGGCAAGGAAACAAAACCTGGAGCCATGGTCTCCAGTTTATTTCTAAAGTAATGACAAAACATGCTCTTTCTTTTCCAGAAAACTGTGTTGCATACATGTGAGCGAGCAATAAGGGGCATTATCTAAGTCCAAATCTGCCCCAAAGTAAGCAAACCTGTGACAATCAGAGATAGCAATGTAATCCTACCTGAAACAGCTGCCACACATTGGATATTTGCTATGTTACTACCACAGTGTTAGGTGCACAACTTTCATGAACTCAGTTAATCTTACCTAAAAACCCAAGCCCAACTTTCGTACCTAAAAGTCCACGTGTTAGTACCTCTGTTTCATACTAATTTGCAGATGAAGTAGCTGAGGCATAGGATGCCACCTAGGAATGAGGGCTGGAGCTAGGATTCAAAAATAGCCTAGGCTTTGTGACTCAGATTCCTCTACATAGTTGTTTTAGTTTTCTTACCATTGGGACACAAATTAAAGGAGAAAGGTTTTGTTTTGGTTCACAACTCATCGAAACTACAGTCCGTAGTCTGATGTTTCCAAAGAGAATGACATGGCAGAGGAGAGTTGCTCATGGCATGGCAGACAGGAAGCAGAGAAAAGTCAAGGGACTAAGGAGAGAGATATATTCTTTTAAGCCATGCCTCCAGTGACCCACCTCCTTTGACCAGGCTTTACCTTCTAAATCACATTTAGCTCTAAACTCATCAGTAGACTGATGAGTATCATGCTTCCATAATCGATTTGTCTTCCAGAAGCCCCACCTATGAGTACATGAGGCTTTGGTGGAATATGTAGTTATGAACCATAACAATGATCTCATATTAGTTGGTGCTTTATTCTGTATTCGTAGTATGAGGTGGGAATATCAATGAAAGATAGACATTCATAACAAAATCTCTCTATTCCTTCCCTCTATACCAAACCAAATCCTGAAGCTGCTGTGGAAGTCACAAAAGATGAAAGTACTGAAAATATGTAGGGTCAACTCCCTAGTCAAGTATTACTATTCTGTCAAGTCAAATTTCTTCAATCTAAGGCCAGATAAGCTAGCACAAGTTAATAAGGTAAGAGGGTACTCAAGTAAGAGATGAAATACCTCACAAATATCCCTACATTATTAAAAAAAAATTTTTTTGAGACAGAGTCTCACTATGTAGCCATGTTATCCTAAAATTCTCTATCCTCTTGCCTCAGTCTCCTGACTGCTGAAATTACAGGAATGTACCACCATGTTGTGCTTAGCCTGTACTCTTAGAAGAATTTTGGCAATAGGTTAATCCATCCCCCAAGATTAATTATGAGTAGTCATCAAAGGAGATGGCTAGAACAGAATCATTGTATAGCCTACAACAAGATTTAGTGCATTAGTTTTCCTGTTTCTCACTAGATACTTGACACTCAAAACTTAAATAAAATGATAGATAACTTGGTTTATTGTTTTAGAAAATTTACTCCTCGGTCAGCTGGATCTGAAGCAGAGACATCAGGGTGGAAGGGTAACGGAGTCAAACTGTTCACTTCATGGTGACAGAAAGCAGGGCACAGGAAAACAATGCCAGCAAGAGATCTACCCTCCAAAGTTGTCCCTAGTGACTCACCTCCACCTGGACCCCACTTTCTAGCAGTATATTCAGCCATGAATATCAACTGCTTAATCCACTGATGAATACAGCACCCCACAATCCAATCACTTCTTCCTGTGTCTCAAAACCCAGTTAAACTGACAAGCTTGACTGTCACATCCAGTCTTGTCCAAAAGGACTTTCTCCACCAGACATCTTTGGCTGGTCTCCGGAAAATGTCTATGCCTTTCTCTCAGCTCATTAAAGAAAAACGTACCTATGGTTTGGATGCAAGGTATTTCCTATTATGCCCAAAGTTTGAAAACCTCTGAATTTTTTTCACAAGATGATAATGTGTAATTTTGTAATCATGCCTGCTCTCTTACTCTAGTAAGACATGTCTTGGCAAAGATATTGTCATTATAAGCTAGTAACAGATCCTATATTATTCATTACACGGACTTCCTTACAAAGACTCAGTAGATTGTGTTTTCCTATAGAATCAGGATACTCTCAATAGAAAGAAAATCTCTGACTTCAAGTCTAGATTCTTCTATAAAGAAGAAATCCACTAGTGGAATGTAAATCATTCATTGCAGAAAGCATCTTATCAAAAAATCTGTATCTGTTACAATGTCCTATAGTGCATACCACTAATACATTTCATCTGCAAATTACTAACACCATCACCTTCAATAAAGCAAAAGATTTCTTTCTTCACCGGGGAGTTAGTAAATATTAAAATTCCCTCTTTGGTGCTGATTCTAACCCGGGCAATTATCTATGAGGACTATTCACAATGGACTCAATTTGACAATAATTATTCTCAGTAATGCCAGTTGGTAGTTTCTGTGGGCTCCTTGCCTCTACAGGCATAAAAACTAATTTTGATTCCAAGAGCGTATATTTTAAAATTCCCCCATGCCAGTTCAATGCCTAGGAAGACAGCAGGAAAATTCCCAGGTCTTCAATTTGCATATCATGCTTTCTGTCTACCAAGAGGTATACATTTCAGCCACACGTTAGACAATGTGAAAAGAACAGGAAATAGAGGGCAAATTTTAGGGAATACGAATGTGCAAAATGAAAGAACCAGGTGTGTGGGCCTGTTTCTGATTCCTGCACACTCTTTGACAGCTGTACCCAATGCATGCAGGCACCATCCTCTGCTCTTCTTCCTCTATCTTGCCCTTGGTGGATCTTCTGCGAACCGTCATAACAGCAGCATGCTAGGCTTTCTCCACCATCACTTCCTAGATGGAAAGCCACTCTATTGTATTCTACCTCAAGGCTCCCAGATGCGTTTTAACTACATGGTGTCTTCAAACATGTATCCTTGCATCTTTATCACTTAACAGCTTGTCACAGCACTTTATTTTGCAGTGGGAGAGGCAAGAAACCCATCTGGTAACTCAGACCCTCTCCCTATCTGTTATGCTTGACATTATTATCAGTTAGCCACCATGAGCAATAAAGAGGCCATGTCTGGTAGGTTTTGTTTTCCTTTTCTTTTTTCATACACAAAGTTTTTCAAGGGTGCAGTATCACTTAACAAATGACAGAAATCTTCAGCAGTCCTGCCAGGTGCTGGCAATGAATTGCTGTCTTTTTTTAATAGTCTGGGATAATGAAGCAGGTACTTCTCTATGCCCATATTTGGAGTTTTTCCAACCTTTAAACTTTATTGCCCAGCAGAGTATCAAACTGTGTTTGAGGGAGTGAGAGATCATTAAAATTCATTTAGTATGGAGTCTCTAGAGGAATAATCGAGCTTCAGATCCACCTGCTTTTCCATCCTGTGGAATCCAATAGACTCCCAATTTCTTAGGGATTCAGGGAACAAATGAATGATAATGCTGTGCTGTCCTTCACCTTGTCCCCTTTGTTGCCAAAAGCTTTTACCTTAGCAAAGGAGTTTAGCCATTTCAGGGACTCAACATGTCAAGACAGAGAGCAGAAATTCTGGAAGCCAGAGTCGACGGCATCGTATGTGACCTTCCTTGAACAAAGGCAGTTCAGATCTCCAAAACACCTCAACTCGAGGTTACTGAAAAGCAGGCTTCAGAGATGCTGGCAGAAGTTAATAATGGGCCTGATCTGGTTGTTCAGTGCCAGCCACATGAGACAAAGGAGCTAATAAAAATAAATCTGTGTAATGAGAAAGAACATGCACACATTTCCTCTCTTCTTCCTTTTCTCCACTGACTGTTATTACAAAGTTTAGAAAATAGGAAGTCAGAGTTACACACTCTCAGTAACTCTGGGCAATAGAGAAGCTACATCCTCATCTGCATGTGCCTCAATCATAGGGATAAACAGGACTCAGGCTCTGAATGGTACGTAGGTGCTCCAAAGGCAGGAGCACCTCAGCTCCTGAGGCTGGACAGCTGCACACTTCTCTTTCAGTAAAAACCCCAGTGTTCATGGAGCTTCTGTTCATTACAAGATGGCATCACATTTGCTCAAGCCTTACTTTTCAGAATTTTAAATATGCAGGTCTGCTCCCTAGAAGCCTTTATGGAATGATGCAGCGTTACTGGAAGGTCTTTTCTGGATAAAGTTTATGGAAACTTTAAATGAAACATGAGAAAACCTTTGTCACTTCTTTGAAATTAACTCAGTATTCCTTAAAAATCAGTAGCAAGTTGTTAAATCTCATCAAAACGAATGATGCTGTTCTGAAGAGTGATTATGGACATCATTAAAATCAAACCTCATAAATTGGAAACACCACTGAGAAATGAGGCCTCAGACCTGAAGCAAACAAATAATTCTGTAAATGATAAGAGGAAGTATCTTTCTTACTATTTATTTTCTTATTATTATAAATGACAAATGATTTAAGTCTGTGGCCTTCTGTACTTCAAATAATTCATCCTATTAATCTAGGAGTAGAAGAGTGTGAGACAGAGGAACTGCAATTGTAAAAGGTTGGGATGACCTTGGTATGTTTCAAGATGATCAAGAGAAAAGGAGGTGTTACAGAATGTAAAGAAGTGCAAACTGCCAAGAGATGGGGTCTTTAGGGCAGACAGAGACCAGATGGTATGGGACCTTATGGTCACTATTTTCTTTTATCTTTTTCTTTTTCTTTTCTCTGAGCATAATGAAATACCACTGGATGGTTTGAAGCATGAGAGCAACTGAAATGATTTGCAATTTTTTAAAGAATATTTTATTGTACTTAAAAAAGCACATAAAAGAAAGGTTATTATCTTAACCCAGTGTAGGGAGGCTTCTGTCCTGTAAAAGTATTGTCATATCACTGTGTAACAGATTCCCAAAATTTTCTCATCTTGTGAATCTGAAATTCACTACCCATTATGACACAGCTCCCTGTTGCCCCTCTTCTAAATCTCTGGTAACCACCATTCTGCTTTATGTGTTTATGAACTGGACTATTTCAGATATCACATACAAAGAGAATCATAGTATTTGTCATTTTATATCTTATTTAATTTAGAACCATATGCTCAAAGTTCATTCACATAGTATCATATACCAGAATTTGTCTCCTGTTAAAGGATAAATAACACAGTACTTTGTTGCTGCTGAGAATCTCATTTTGTTTATCTACTCATTTGGAGTTGTTTCCATTGCTATTAATGCAAATGTTTGGCTTATGTTTTAGATTTGGCTCTTGTAAAGACACTGGATTGGGAAAAGGCAATGGTAATCCTGGAGTATCCAGTTGGGAAGGTTGTGGGGCAGTAAAGATGAAGAACAACAACTTGGATAAGTATATTAGTCAGTTTTTCAGCTCTGGGACTACATACGTGACACATACCATTTAGGCATGGGAGAGTTTACTTAACTAGCACTTTCAGAGGTTCAATCTGTGGTTGGCTGGCCCCAAGGAAGAAATACCATGGCAGAAGAGGATAATGGAGCAAAGCTGCTTAATTCATGGTGGCCAGGAAGCAGAGCAGAGAAACAGTGGCAGGGAGGGAAGGACTACAGACCACATATAGACTTCGATGTCACACCTGTATGACCCCCAGACAAATCCAGAAGTGTACTTTACTAATCCCCAAGGCACCTCTTAAACCAACCAAACTGACAACTAAGCTTAAATATAACAAAGTTATAGCACTGGAAATATGCAGACATGGAGGTCTAGGGCGTACCTTGGACACACAGTTGTAATGACCTAGTAACAGGTAGACAAGATATAAAGGAAAAGCAGCATTCCGACCTGAGCTCTGTAAGACAGGGAGCTCAGGTCTGTCCTTAGTCAACCAACCATAAAGATTCGGTGCGACATTGTTATCTCAATCCTAACTCTCATTAACTGTTATTTACATGAGCAAATGCGATGGGCCAGATGAGTCTGGAGTATACACTAGGCTTGTAGATGTCCTAAGTGTATAAACAGCTTTCACTCACCTCTGATCAGTTTTGCTCAGGCTGCTGAATCTCAGTTTACTCCTCATTATCGAGGCAATAGTAGCTGCTCCTTGTGTTCTCTCAACTGTGTTTGTTCACGCTGATTTTCGCTTTACCCAGGCTGTCTACATTCAGTATCTTCTGTGCAATAATTTGAGCCTAAAGACTTGTCTGTTCCTTCCAATCCCCTCTCTGCAGCTATGTTTTCTCATGCTCACTCCTTGTTCCATTCTCTGCTCTGCCCTAGATGTCCTCCTTTCTCTGAGGGCAGCTGCCTTAACTCTCCACCACAGGATCCTTGCATGTGCTGTCCCCTCCTGCTGTCTGGAGGTCTCTTCCATGTCACTACCACCTGGCCCTAAGGTAACTGGCTTCCTCCCTTCCCCCCTCATCTCCACATCACTTTCTTAGTAAAGCACACCTTGATGTATTGAAGTTTAGATGATTTCCTTTGCTACTAACTGCTTTCCTGGCACCAGAAACCTTTTTGGGGACACTTGTACAAATTCTTTGGTTATTATTGTGTACATAATACAAGGAGACAACTAATTACATAACATCTACACTGGTAGCATTTACATTGTAGTAAGCATTGTAAGTAATCTAGAGATGATTAAAATATGCTGGAGACGTATGCAGGTTTTACACAAGTACTACACTATTTTATGTACAGAGCTTAAGTATCCATAGATTTTGGTGCAGATGCCCATCTCCACGATACTATGGAAAGACTGTCTAAGTTTGCCATGGTGATTACATAAATTGTTCTTCAGAACCTCCAATCCCAACACTGTACTATATGCTTCTGGGTAAGAGCTTCCCGATCCTATTGCCCATAATTTAACACTGGCATCAAATCAGTCCCGAACACCCAACAGGGCCTCACTAGAAGTAAAATAAATGAACAGATAAAGAGCCAGAACCATCAGTTCCTATAAGTGCTCGGGCACCATTCTCATGCATGTGAATTCCCTTCAGGAAACTCCTGTTGAGTTTGCAGTCAGTGCCATAAAGTAGCACACTGTTTTTTCTGTGTGTATCTAAAATGTTTTCTCTGTTCACTTAAATGGGTAGGGTTCTTGAGGCTTGAACCAAAGCCTGATTAATTTTCCATCATCTCACCTCTCTTCTCCGCACACACTCCAGTTGCACAGTCTCTGCTTGGCTGATACCAGGGGGAGAAGTGCTTTTATAAAAATCACACTAATGAACACCTTTCTACAGCAGTTTCAGTGGGATTTCTAAAATTCACATTCCTTCTAGATCTAAGAGAGGTATTTCATTTGCATGTACTATTTTTTTTCTTGTTGGGTATACAAAAGGTGCTTCCCTAAAGCCATTTTTTTTATTAACCGTAAATATGTGTATTTTTAGATTCCTTTATAAACAAAGCTCAATGGAGTTATGAATGTTAGTGAGAATGACTGTCTATGAGTTTTACATTTCTGCCGCTAATTGTGACATATTGAAAGTGATAATTATATAAGAGCGATTGACAATCAGAAGCTTAAAGGAAAGCTTCAAATCCATCCACTGGGTAAGAAATTGCAAAACTAAGGCAGAATCCCCAAGTCTGACTAAGAGAAAAAACAAACATGATTTTAAATAGAATTGCCACACTTTATTGGTATACTTTATTCTGCTTTATTAGAATAAGGTTTTCAAGTATGTAATTAAATGCACATACCTGGGATTTTCAGAAAACCAACAAGACTATGGGAGACCTCATAGTGTGACTGCCCATATCTGCCCATGTATGTTAATATATTTGAAAAGTGACTTTTCTGGCCTCTACTTGATGCACAGTGTGCTTTTGAATGCTATTTAGTTTCTCATAGAATGGAGGCCTGCGAAGCACTTCTCACTGTTCCACTTCCCATATCACCCTGCATCCATGTGCCAGGGGAAATATGAACCAGTATAGACAGAATCAGAAAAGCAAATGCATTAGATTCCAAATGATCTCTGAAATAAACTATCGCATGTTTAAGGGCAGGGGAATGTAAAGTTGAAGCTGGATGCACCAGTGCCCTTGATCCAAAGCAAATAGATTCCCAACAGGAGGTCTGTGAATATGTTCAGCATCCGACACACTTGTCAGCACACCATTGGTGCCGGCTCTATCATGCAGGCTGGCAGAGCTCCCTAGAGATGTGCAAGGCCTTATCTTGGGGATGCACTGTGTCACTAGAGGCATATGACTACCTTACCTCTGGGCTGACATTCCACTAAAGGAAGAAAAAGAAAGTAAATTACTAGCACCAATGCGTAAGCACAGCAAGACAAGAAGAATGCATAACTACAAGCAAAAGGAAGTCTGCTCTTCTGAAGGAAGAGACTACATACCATCTTGGATTCGACCACCAGTGATGACTTAAAAAAGATCCTGCTTTAGGGATGCCCTTCTCATAGGGTACCTACACCTTCAGTATATGTTTCATCTCAAATAAAGATGCAGCCATTTTTGCAATCAAAGATGGCAAAAAAAAATGGCCACAAATTTGTCCTATCCCTATAGCACACATATTTTAAAAGTATCTGCAGTCCACCCACCACTACCACTTCACTGTCACTCTATCTGCCAATGGGCTGGACTGCGTGTCTTACAGTGACCAACTAGACATTAGCAAATGTGATGCAAACAGTGGCTGGCAAGTGCTCAGGCGTTAGGACCTTCCTGTAGCTGTACTTGAAACTCTGAAACTAAAGCTACTTTTCTAACCATGCCTGAGCCAGCCCACTAAAGAGAGCACATGGTAGAAAGCAGGAGCACTTTAGCAAGTCAGCAGCCTTCTTAATAAAGACATTCAAGGCAACCCAGCTGGAGTAGCATATGAAGTCCCAGGGGAAATCAGAGAAACTACTGCTGAACTGAGCCTAAATTGTTGATCCAGAAAAATGGGAGATAATACATAATTTTTGTTTGAATTGCAACATATCTGAATTGTTTGTTATACAGCCAAAGCTAACTATTACAGCAGCAAATGTTTTATGAATCTTTGGGTTTCCATAGTGTCCTTCATAACTTTTTAGCTTAGACAAATAGAGGAGAGATATGTGCACTATTCTTAGGATTTATTTTTATATCATTTTACTGGAAAAAGAAATGAATATCCATGACAGAGAAATCATCAAATGCTAAATGGCATGTGACAAATTGTTATGTGCTCCTGCCATGAAATTTCTGCATCCTTTACTTGAAAAGTCCTTTTAGAATATAATAATGCATCTATGTGTATAAATATTTATATACAAATACTTCTGTATATGTACTGCTCTGTGCCTTCATTTCCCACTGCTTATATATACGTTAATATCTCTATTGTGCTGATATTTTCATCCTTCCATAGTGGTATATTTACACCTACCTCCTTCATGTGATTGTATATTAAAGCTGTGTACAAGTTGTACAATAATCCTGTATACTGTATTACTATAAGACAAGCACAATGTTAATTAGTCTTTGGATTGAATTTAGAACAAGCTAGAGTAGAATAAAAGACTGAAAAACATCATGCATCAATGCCTAAATAGGAACACAGTATAGACGATGCACCAGGACCCATGTAATCTTAGCAGAAACCAGCTTTGCATGAGGGAGAAATGTTAGTTATAAAAATTAGAAGAGGTGAGGCAGTTAAAAATGGAAAAGTTCCTTATACACAGACATCCAAGCATCAACCACCAGTGCAACTTTTCTCTTTCCCCATTCTGCTCTCTCTCACAATAACTAATGTTGACAAAGCATCTCCTATGAGTTAGGTCACAGATGGGCTATCTTGTGAAATTGTTGGAAGAACCTTTGAAGTGGGTTCCACTGCCAACTTTGTTAAATAGGAGCCAACTGATACCAATAGGATGATACAGCATGCTCCAGATTCTCAGGGGTGGAGTCAGAATAGGAATTACTGTCTCTATCATTGGTTGCAGACCTCCCAGGCTTTTCCTCAGAATCTGAGAGGGCCGAGGTGAAAGGCCTTGTAAGGAGGTACCAGAGTTCTGAAGTGAACTTTCTCTGGGGCTATAACCCTTACAGCTGAAGTGGGTCCCTACAGATGGATCTGCATCACTACCCTGAGTTAGAAACATCTACCAGAATCATGTTTTCTCCCTATCCTTTTACTACCGAAGGTCCACGCCTGAAAGACAACTGGGATAATTTTTCAGCTTCACTTATAGAATATTCTGTTAAAGAAAGAATTGCCCAACCTGTTCCCAGGAAACTAGGAAATGGAGTTTCAGCCCTATACACTCCCAAGACATTCAAAGTCAAAGACTCACTTTCTCTCAGCTAGAATGAAAACTTGACTGGAGTAGGAATTTGTTCACACCATCCCCTTAGCATTTTGCAAGGAGCTCCAGTGAATGAGTGAATCATTGAATGAGTGAACCCAGAAAAGAGGACAAGTCCTAAGAGGAGTGTGAAAATCAAGAAGAATCACTTTCCATGTTAACCTCAAGCCTCAAGGGAGAATGATCCATTTTAGCACCCTAGAAAAGAATATGAAAAGAGGAACCTGCTACCCAGCACAAATCCAAAAAATATCTGTGAAATGAGTGAATATTTTAGAATAAGATCAAAGACTTCAATAGATAGAGTGCTTGTCTAAAGAATGTAAGACAAAGACGCAAAACAGGAAGCCCTGCAATTCTGTCAGGCAAGAGACAAGGCTAGGGTCCAACCAATGCCAAAGAGTGACATTCACCTCTGCACTCCCTTTTGCATGAGCCCAGAAGGCTGTGCCACATCCCATCTTGCTGGGGCATTTCTAGAAGGAAAGGACAAGAAGGAAACAGAGAGACACAGCTGGAGACTATAGCAAAACCAACTCCGAACTTCACAGGGTAAAATTATTCCTTGAGAGTGACATAAGAGAGAGTGACTCTGACATACAAAGTCAGCTTTACAACACTGTGACTGATCTTCTGCATACATGCCAATATTGATTTATAATCTTTTAGAAGAAGAAAATGGTAACACCTTGACATGTGGCTGACATCTTCCAAGACCCCAACTGGACTCAACACCTCCTCAGTCTGCACACACAACTCTGTGCACATTCCTGTGCCTCAATTGCCTCAGTACTTCTATTCCATAGCTGGGTGCTGCTTTCCTTAATAAAGAAACTCTTCTGGGTTCACAAGATGATGGGAAACTATGAGAGGCACTTAATCTTATTTTTAAAAAGGTTGGCCTGGGCAGACATTCTTACTGATGGCCAAGTGCTGGTGACTGTAGAAGCTATACACAATTGGGATTAACTGTGCCACTGGTGACTTGACAATATTATATACACATACATTGAATACCCTTTCAGGGCTCTAAGTGTGAGTGTGTGTGTGTGTGTGTGTGTGTGTGTGCTGTCTGCATGCAGTAGAATATTTTGTGTATGCACTGATGTGGTGTGTTGAAAGCAGATGGTGATTTTCCTGTTGGAGGTTTCATTATACTCCAAGGTATTCTGCCAGTTAGGAAAAGAATGCAAAATTCTTTCTCTACAATCTCAGCATGATGAGATATGGGTGGGTATTTAAGGACAGCATGATGGGTATTTAAGGACAGCCTATATAATGAAACAGGTTCTAGAAAATGTGTCAGACAGACGTCTTTGAAGAACGTCTCCATCACTTTATTCTTAACCAAGGAAGATGACATCATCTTCAAACAGTTCGCAGAAGAAGAAATACTATACTGTATTTGGTGCTGACGGGCTTCTCAAACAGAGATCTCAAGAAAGGCTGACATTCCCCACACAGTAGCAGGTGAACAGGAGAGAAGGCTCTTTTCAAAACAGAACTTGCCAGTGTGCTTACCTGACCACATCCCTTTGCCAGGCTCCTTTGCAATCTGAGCAGGTGACAACTTCATTCAGCTGTTAGCAACAACAGGAGGTATCGATTCCCCAGGAATGCCCTAATGACTGGAGACTGGGACACAAACCATAAATGGAGACTTTCTGATTCCAAGTGAAATTATAGTTTGCCTTATGAGATTGCACAATAAATCAGGGGAAAAACCAGCGAACATAGGACTCTGGGGTCACTGAAGTGATGTTGACACATTACAATAATGAGAACTTGAAATACCTCATGCCCTATTGATTTTTAAGCTGAATCATTCCCACTGCAGAAGATTACAAGACTCTGTCTTGGAATCATGGCTCACATGGGGGATGCTGATGAAAAATACACCCAATCCAATCAAAATGAAAAGCTTCACTTGTACTTATTACAAATCTAATACCATTGTCCCTGGGCTGTGTGATAGGCATTTAACCTACAATGGAGGAAAGCAACCATAGCACTGTTTTTTTCTTTTAATTAAACATTTTCATACCTGCTTTACACACAGCTCTTTGCAGTGCCTATACAGTACAAAGTACCTCAAAAAAAAAATGGGCATAATGGCTCAATTAGTGCATAAAAGGCAATTTCTTTATGCTTTTCTAATTCCAGGGTAGCTTTCAAGTTTCTTCCATCACCATATCATTTTGAAGAATGGAATAATCATGTCCTAAGAACCAACTTATTTCCTAGTCAATAGGAGAAGATGCATTCCACTAGCATCCAGGCAAAGTAAACAAAGCACCCCTGGCTGATCATTCATTTCTCCCTGCAAAGGGCTCCACAGAGCTGAGTAAACACAGTTGTCAAGGCCAAGGCCAACTGGTGACACAAGCTAATTACTAACCTGTCACACAACCATAGAATGGTAATAATTTATTTCCATGTTGCATTAACCATAAGTCACTTTTTTTGCTAAATGGGGGGGTGTTAGGGAGTTAGGCTGTAGGGTGTTGTTGCTTGCTCTATACCCCATATAAGTTGCATCAATATTTTAGTTGGGGATCAGAGGTAAACTGACACTACTTTTGCTATTCATATTGATCTAGCCCTAATTCAGTACAGAACTCTTCACACATCTTGGCTTTAGGATAAGGAACAGTCAAGAATAGCACTGTCTTTCCTCAATAGGACTCTGAAAATGCCATCCAATTATTCTAGATATAATTACTGCTTAGACTTACCAGGACATCATACATTGTAAATATTCAGACACAATTCAATATGATCACATATTCCTTAAAAACACTCGTGGAGGATCTAATAGGGGCAGGCACTGTGCTAGGAACTAATTTTATATTGTTTACCTGTTCTCTGTCTTCATGAAGTTGATAGCCTATCATCACAATCTAATTATCGAGATGAACACCTGCAGGCAAAATCCATGGGCCCAAAAGGGCCTGATGGCAGCACAAATGCTCACACCCTTCTCAGCTAGCTGACTGAAAGAAACGGTGGTATTGAGAAGCACAGAAGATTTTCTTTCCCCTAGATACCCTGATCGTTTCATCTCTATTATCTTGATCCAGTGATGTCTTGCTCCTTTTTACATATAAATCACCCTAAATTTTACCATTTTATTAATATTATCAGCCTTATACTGGCTGTTGTAACTGTCATCGTTTGGCATGGGTACAGACCATTCTCACGTGTTATTTATTGATGTGACAGAAAGCATACAATTGAAATAAGGTACTTTGTCACCATTATTAGTAGGAAATAGTTTGAAAATTGGTTTGAAAAAGGAGGGCTCCAGGGTCACCCCATATATTTGTGTTCTATTAGAGTACTTTAAAGATGTCTGCTTCTAATTGTCACACCAACTTCCTTCTAGTAGTCTTCCCATAGCATTTGAGACATCACCGACTGTCAACTTTATTCACAGAGCAGGCAAGAACTAGAGGACTTCAAAAGAAAATCTGTAGAAAATTGCAACCTTGCTACCACATTGTAGCTACCTGCCTGATCTTTAGAGCCAAGTGCCTTAACTAATATCCCCAAAAGAATACCTGGTCTGGGAGGCATTCAACAAGCTCTTTTCCTCTCCTCAGCCTCATTTATAAAGAACAAAGCATAAGCATGCTGGATGCATATTTAGTTGGTCTGTTGGCTAGTCCCAGGATCCTCAATATCAGCTATGTTATCTTGGGGAGATGTCTTAACCTTCTGTAATACCGCAACCTCATCTTAAAAAGAACATGATGACTTACCGCTGCCATGGAAGAGACCTATGAGGCTTAAATTCGCCAGTAGGTGTGTTTCAACTGTTACTGTTTTCCCAAGGAGCATCAGTGTCTGCACTTAAAAAGTTGCACTGGTTTTCAATCCCATCTGGGAAAGATGCAACATAGTGCACCATCAACTTTATATGCCTGTCTCTTTGCCAACATCTTCAAGTGGGCAGCCAACATTGATTCCCATCTGACTGATTCTCTACGAGCAAGCCCGTAACATGACTACTAAAAGAAATGCACTGAGAAACATTTCTAGCTATTCAGCAACATGATCTAGCTACTCCAGCAACACTAATACCCGGCACAGAACAACATCCCAATTTGCTTGCTTGAATCAATGACAGAAAGCTAACGGAAGCATGTAGATGAGGACAATAGATGAAAAAAGGAAAGTTGCAAATATCAAATAATCCCACCATTTCCTTTCAGATCCCTGCCACTTTCATCAACTATCTAGTTCTACATTTATAGGCTAGCAATAAAAATGTATGTGACATGTGGAAATATCAATTTATAAATGTCAATACCCTAAACCATGCCTTCCATACTCTTCTGGACACACTCTCCATGACACTCAGAGTAGCACGTATCTTTCTTGTTAACATGTCATGGAACCATTCCATAAACATACGCTTCTTCTTGTCTTCCTCATTTTGTCCCGTCACTGCAACAGATGGCTTTACACTGAAGCACACAAAAATATTAAATACTTTATAAGATGGGTGAAAATAGGAAATGCCTTTGGATGGATGCAAAACTCAAGAGTTAATGTTTTTCAGCCACATCTGTTCTGTTAGGAACCCATTCCTTCAGGTTGTATTGCAGAGCAGAAGTGTAAACCATCAAGTCCACATCTTCACAAAAGCCAGGACAAAGTGGGAGGGGCTCAGTTTGCCAGCCTACAGATCTGGGTTATGTCAAAAAGCAGACCATAACTCTATGAAGAGCTGTGAAATATGTGAGTACATAACCAAGAGAGGGATGTGAAATCTACTTCTAGGAGATCCAAAGAGACAGAAGAAACATCCATCTGTCTGAGATAGCCAAGTTAAGCAAGCTTAAAGGCAAATCAGGGAGCTAAAAGACAATGAAGTCAGCTTCTGGCTAGGTGTGCCAGCTTCCCAATTCCACTTACAAATACTTTTCAGAGATACAATATATGTTAACAAAAAAGAATGATTCTATTTGAGCCATCCTGGATGTTTATGACCCAAAGATTTGGCAATTATGGCAATGCATTGGATGGCAGCTAAAATGAGGGTGTTTCAAGCCAGGCTGATGGCCTAGGAGTTACACGAATTGTAGAATCTCAGGAGAGCTGGTTGAACACATTGTGTCTCATTCTTCTTCCACACATGGGGACAACAGCAGCACATGCTTCATGAAGCTGTATTGAAGATCAGTGCATTAGTGAATATAGCAGGCTGCAAACTGACATATGTCGGGTGCTACGCAAATGTTAGTTATTCTCTATATTTAGTACAATGTTTATGTAGAAACAAACATTAAGATACAAGCAAGATTCTCTTTTCTCCTTGTATTGATTTGTGTGCAAATGGCATTCATTTCCAATGGACAAAACACACTGATGTTTTCTATATTATACATAAATCAAAGATAGACCCCACTCCTGGGTGTTATCCAAGAGAAGGGATAAGGACATAGTGGGTCATAATAATCCCAGCTACTCAAGGAAGATCCCAAAGTCCCAGGCCATCCTGGGCAAGTTGAATTAAATTTAAAAAAAAAATAACAGCTGGGGATTTAACTTCGTGGCATAAGTGCCTGCCTGGCAAGCGCACGGTCGTGAGTTTGATCTCCAGTACCAGAAAAAAAAATTAAAAGGGCTGAGGATCATGCTTCTATAAACAAGGACATGCAGGAAATGCTATAGAATGCATGCTGTCTTTAATTCATTTTCAGATATATCCTAAGAGTGCTACAGCTCAATCAAATGATATTTCTATTTTTATTATTTTTAGCAGCCTCCATCTTGATTTCCATAGTAGTTTACTAGCTTATATTCCCATCAACACTATAGGAGGTCTTTTACCTTACCTCTGTGCCAGCATTCATTGTTTGTATTCCTGATGATAACCATTCTCATCAGAATTTACAGTTTTCTAATGGCTCAATATGGTGACATGTTTTCATATACATATTTGGACATTTGTAAAATTTTGAGAGGTGTTTATTAAGTTCATTTGCCTATTTGCTGATAGGGTTATTCGATATTGGGAGCATTAAACTGTAGAAACAGCCTAGATACCTGTTAATAGATGAAAAGACAAAAACGTGATATATATTAGAATATTGTTCAACCTTAAAGAAGAATGAGATCAAGTCACTTGAAGGAAAATGGACACAACTGGAAATGATAACGTTAAGTGAATAAACTAGACTCAGAAAGTTAAATATAACATGGTTTCTCTTATATGAGAAGAGAGAGGAGAGAGAAGGAGGGAGGGATGGAGATGTGGTGGAGAATGTCAGGAAACTAGAAAATAGACTTTTGGAGAAGACAAACGTTATTAGGGATGGGATACAGGGAGAAGAGGGAGAGGGACATAATGAGAATGAAAATGATCAAGATATGCTAAATGGATATCAAAAACTCCCCAAAGGAACTGTACCATTCTGCATTACTATAATTCCCTAATATAAGAGAGGGGCTGAGGATGTAGCTTAGTGGCAGCTGGGTTCAACAAAAAAATAAATAAAATTTAAAACAGTGTTTAAGCCAAATGAAGGTAAAGAATGAGAGTTTTCAACACATTTACATTGCAAGCCATCTCTTTAGTGTATTTTCTGGCATCGAGAAAAGCACTGCTCATTAAGAATCAACCCAAATCTACTGTAGATGCATTATAAAATTATTTATTTCATGGCAAAATCATGATTCCTTCTATTTAATCCTCCAGGAGTTATACTGATCACCTCTACCTTTTGTACATTCAGTGGCCACAGTGAAAAGAACTAAGCTTTGCTGCATGAAGTGCACAGGTTCCTGAAGCAATCTAAGCAAGGTCTGCCTTTCTCTGAAGTGTTTTATTATTCTGAGTTGGACCAGCTGAATCTCCCAAGGCATGAAGTTCAGTTCAAGATAAAAATATTTTATCTGCCCTTACAGCAAATTGAAAGGCTATATAAAGGGTTTTGTTATTGCAGTGTTTTCATACATATATAGTAAACATCTTTCACAGTAGGAAATGTAGCACAAAATACAATTTTCATACACAGTCATTCATGTGGTTTGCACAGGAAGATGAAATGACCCAGAGATGAATAAAAAAAATAATAGTATACAACTTTTAGCAGCTTTCAGTCGCTGACAGATATGCACAGCTAGAGGAAGGATAAGGATCATGATTTTGCAGTACTACTGATGAATGACAAGTGTCCATAGCACTGGGAAATCTTCTCTTGCTCTGTGGCCAAATGATTATGCTTAACATACAGATTTATCATTTTTAGAAATTGCCAAGCTTCAACAGCCACCTCTCTCTAGAAAATGTTCCAACCCCAAAGCATACTCAAAGCAAAATTTTGACTAAAACAAAATTTAGGCTTTATTACTTTGTTTTAAATCTCTCTTCCATACATTTTCAGAGAAAACTGGTGTGCTTGCATGTAACACAAAAACATTTTTGGCATCTAAGCTGATCTGTATCACCTTCAGCACAAAGGAGATAAAAGTTGTTTGTAAAATTGAAGCTCTTTATTTGCCAGCAAAGTATTCCTTGTTGTCCAGGTAGTCTGTATTTGCTAAGTATAAAGAGGTATAACAGTATAAGTGTTAGAAGCAAAAGTTCCTTCCATTCTTTCTTGCTTTTCTTCTTGTCATCAACCGGTTACCTCACGGATAAACACAGTTACAGTTCCTTAGCTATTTGGGGGATTTTTTTTTTTTGCATCTGTGTAAAATATTTGCATTTGAATATTTGTTTTCTAATAACATTTTTCTAACAAATCTCTAAAGTTTGGGCTACAGTTCACTTATAACATCTTAGCATCCACAAAAACACTAAAATATTCTTCATTACTTTAACTCTCCTTGGTATCCTGACCCTCGCATTAGGCATTTGGTCACTTTATTTCCCCTCTGTCCATTCTGTTGCAGTAATGCAACTTATATCTCTCCAAACACGAGCAACCACATAAATCCTAGAGGCTGACATATCAGATCAAAAGGTATATCTTTTTAAAATAAAATTGTCCAAATTGTACTATTCCTTAATCCAAAAGTGTATGATAGACTTTGATCTAATAAAATGCTTTCCCATATGACTTATGAAATTTGCCCATAGGCAGATGAAACATATACATATTGATATATCCTCATACATACATATATACATGTACGTATATTAACATATTTTCATATTCTTGCTAGTTATTTTTTCTGTAAATATATTCTTGTTCTTTGCCAATTTCTTTTTTCATTAATGTTTACCTGTTTATCGATCTATCTTTCCATTCAGCTATCCACCCATCTATCCTGCAACCCACTCATTTGTATACTCTGCCAAGATTAATAAAAGAAGTATCCTAAATATGAGGACAACAGGGACTTCCTAAGACTAACTAAATTGCCTGATCTATGTCAAACATATTTTTCGCCAGTGTTAACACAATTATTCCTATGACATGATTCAAAATATAAAATCAGCCAACAAATTTTCAAATTTAATTACTAATCCTTCTCCGCACCAGTTGCTGATAATCAAGGTGAAAAGAAAATCACCCCAGCCTCAGTCTTCCCTCATGAAAAATGGGTCTACATACACAGAACACCTGCCTCATGGGGCTGCTAGAATTCTTCAGTTCAGTCATATGTATCTGGGAGGTCACGTAGTGAACTTGCCATTGCAGGTGCTCAATGGACACCATCAGTAAAAGGAAGAATAATGGTCAAACCTTTATATTGAGCAATTAGCTAGAGCATTTTTATCAACAGCAGAATTTGAAGCCTGAACCTCTTACTAACATAGACATAACCCCTGTATTTTCTAACTTCTGGAGTCATTTTGCAATAAGAACTCAAGAGAAATCCATTTTCCTCTTGCAGGGTAGGAGTCATCTTTATTTCTAAAAGCAGATTTACATTAAGATGTAAAAATACATTAGAAACCTATTCTGCTGGATATGGATTTAAAATGGCCATTTTAAATGCAATTTCTCATTCTTTCTTTTCTTTAGTTAAGATAATACAGAGGTAAGTTAAATTTCAGTAGCATAGAATCATAAATGATATCTACAAAACATAACTGGACCATCTTGGATACATGTGGTATTTGCCAGTTATTTGTCCACTGAGCAACAAATTCTGGTTTCACTGTAAGCCATTTTATGAACTGACACTTAGATGGAACAGGTATTCTACGAAAGCCCATTTGATCAGCTATATTAAAAAAGCACATTTGACGATAATGGATCCAACATCCATCTTTTGACAGTTCTGAAATGGGATTCACTCTTTGCTTTCTTTGTTCAAATATGAGTTCATTGGGCCTGAAATATACAGGAATAATGGTTTCCACTTCCAGTCTGGTTCCTGGACAGTCCCTGGGGGTAGGGGAGGGCGGTTTAAGAATCCTTATGGTTTTGGCATTACTCCTGAGCCAGATCCAAGCTTCCAAGCTGCTCGATAGTGGCTCTTCCTTCATATATATATATATATATATATATATACATATATATATTTTTTTTTTTTTTTAATCGGCCAGCCTCAGGTAGAGTTCAGTTCATGACTGTAGTTTGTGATGAAACATCTTTGGAATTTTTGTGGGGCAATAAATACTGAGCAGAATTCCATATACCAATACTCCCTTAAAGTACACATTTGGATGGAAAGGCTGAAGGGACATCTGTCAGATCTGTATTTCCCACCATCAGTGACTTGTGTTCAACATGCAAGATGTTTGCTTTAAAAGTATAAGCCCATACAAACCCTGGATGAGAAATATTTTAAAGTGGAAATTACTCCATCCACTTATTAATTCATTCAACTCAAGTTTCTTGAGGTTCCCTACCTTCATCCTGGTGTGCTGGATGCTCCATGTACATGCGTTTAATTAAATACTTGCAAGAGCTTTTCTTTTTTACTTGTAAAGCAGAATAAAATGTATCAAACTGTCACTTCTATTTAAAAATCAACTTAAATTGTTTTTCCTTTCATAGCATTTGCTATGTGCTAAAAATTCAACAGAGAATAAGACAGGCCTGGTCCTTCCCTAAAGGAAGGAAGAGAAACAAACTGATGTTAGCAAGAAAAAGCTGGGACTCAGTGTGACCATGTCCCCATCACCACTTGGCAGTGAACAACGTCAGCTCCCTAGAAAATTTAAGAGCAGCAAGAAACCAAAGAGTTGAGTTTCTTGAAGACATCTAGGAGAATGACAGTTGAATAACTTCTCTCTATTTTTCAACACTACAATAAAGAGGGCAATAAAACAGAAAACATGCACCTTGTAAATTAGAACATTTTGTATTCTTTCTTTCCATTTGTGGCTTCTTTTGTTGGGAGTGATGGGGCAGAAATAATTTACAGAGCCTTCTGACCACAGCAACACACACATTTACAAATATTTAAGTGGTAAAAAGTAAAGCTATATGCATTCATCAAAAATAGCTAAGTCAGGTTTCTTAAACAGAATGCAATTAAGATGTCTTTTATTCCAAAATTGATATGAAGATGTTACCTAAGTAATGTTGCTTCTGCATGTGTAAAAACCCAAATTATTGAAGAACATGGCAAAGTGGCTAGGGGCTCAGATTTTGGAGTTTCAATCCCAGCTCTGGATCTTAGAAGTTGTGTGCCTTTGGGTAAATTACCTCATTCAACATCTCTAGGCCTCTTTTGTTTGTTTGATACAACAGGTCCCAACCTACTAGTCCTGTCTTAACAATTAAATTAATATTTATAGCATTTACAATAGCTGGGCAAGTCGGTGCATACCTGTAATGCCAGCCCCCGGGAGGCAGAAGCAGGAGGATCATTGTAAACTCAATCTGAGCTACCAAGTGAGATGAAGATTAGCCTGAACTATATAGCAAGATCTTGTATTATGGGGCTGAGGATTTAGCTCAGCAGTATAAGAGCCTGCCTTGCGAGTGCAAGGTCGTGAGTTCGATCCCCAATGCCGATTAAAAACAAAAGATCTTGTATCAAACTAAATAAATGAATAAGTAAATAATTAATTAATAATAAAGTATTTACAATGTGCTTGGTAAGATGAAACACCACTTTTTTATTTAAGTAAATCAGCCCATGTGCCAAATTTTAAAGTAGAAAATAATGCCATTTGAATATTGAAGGTGAAGAAATCCATATTGGAACATTATTGCTGTTACCTTGTTGTTACTTTGTTTAGTACTGGTATATTTCTCTTCTACTAGATACCAGTACTATGGAAAGAAATTTTATTTTCTAGCACTTGGCAAGCATAACACTTATTAATCAGGGAAAAATAGACACTCGCATCACAGTAACTCATGTCATATTTATAAAGAAAAACGTTCCAAGTAAGCAGCTGCAACAACTTTAATGCCCTTTGTAAGGAAATACGCACCTTCTGATTTTACATCATGATCTTATTCACAGTAGCCAATGAGAGAATTTTAAGAATTTGACAATTAAAACTGCTATACTCTATCCACTACTAAAAAATCAGGACATGCATCTATTAGTCATACTATTCCTCATATTGCCTAGAGTTATATGTCTCAATCCAGGCACTGCTAGACTTATGGGGTAGTTAATTCTTCATTTAAGATACGTTTTTCTAACACTTCTAGTCTCTACCAATTTCATGTCAGTAGCAAACGCTGCCCAACTATGACAACCAAGAATGTCTCCAAAATGCTGAGAATTTCTGTCCTGAATGGGAGCATAAAAATTCTCCTAGTTGGGAATCAATAACGTGGAATATTTGATTCATTTTGTGTATCATTCTGCGTTCTGATTAATATAGTTCATTGCAATGAGAAAAACCTGGAAACTAATCACTTTTTCTAATTCCAGAAATTTCTTAATAGTACTCCCCCTTTCCTGAAGCAGGCAAAGCAGTACCTACCTTTCAGGGTGGTGGTAAGGATGCGGGGTTGCTCTCAGGCCAATGCCAAATACACAAAGGCACCAGCAGTGCCCAGGTAGAAATCAGCATCGTGACGTTGTTACTGTCACTCTTGATCTACACTTACTTCCTTATCCTCCTCCTTCTTTTCATTATAATAAAAATGAAAGGCTGCTATTTATGCATTCAAACAAATACAATAAATTCAACAAATACTTCCATCCCACTAGCAAACAGGCAACCGATTCCCTCAGAATTAGAGATTTCAATTAAATGAAGAGCACTATTAACAGTAGTACCACGGACGCAGATGCAGTATTATCATACAGAGGAAAGGAAGGGTGGGCAGAAGACTTCCTGAGATAAAGTCCTTAACATATTCTCTTTGTAAAGCAAACACTAGGCAAAATAACATTTGGTCTTTTATGGTTATTGGTACTTTTTTATGTTAGCCTGGAAGCTGGGTGTTTGATATTACAAGACAAGCTTCTTGATTGTATGTGTGTATGTGTGTGTATGTGCGCGTGTACACCTGTGCTTTTTGGGATCAGTAATAAAAACAGGTTAGAAAAGTTAGCCAACTCATCAAAAACTGGGGGAATTTTATGGGTCAGTTTTGACTATTAACTTCTGTGTGAACTAAAGATCTGTCTTAACAGCAGCAAGCATTGGCTAATTAGATAAGCATTAACTTGGAATTCTACATTTTATTTCTGCAGAAAAAGAGAAAAAATATAACACAGAAAATGTAATAAACATGCCCACAACTGCAGCAAATATCTGTGTATACTACTACTTCTATATTTATACCATCTCTCAGAAAGTCTTCCTTGGCCTTCCATAGGAATGAGCTAGAAGATAAATGTTAAGGAACTAACCACTGATCTGCTCCATTTTCCTTTAAACTCAATCGAAATAATTTCATGAAAACTTGCAAATATAAAATTGTTCAGAACATCCAATTGATCCTATTTACATTTGCTACATCAAAGTAGTCAGACATCATAAGCAAATGTGAAATGGGGGCCCTCCATTGCCCTATAGGTTATGCAAGCACCTAACCAGAAAGAACACTTTGAAATTTTTATGGAGCAGGAAAAATTGGAAGCATATTAATCTAGGCAGTGAAATTGGGCTTTTTGTCATTTTTAATTGCTTGAATTCATAACCTAGTTTTGCTGAATCAAAAATGAGTTGCTATAGCTGACATAAGCTATTTCAGCCTTTTGAGCTCACATTCAGAAACCTCACAACTTTTCACATAAACTTTATTTATATGTAAGAAAAACATCCCCCTGAAAACTGCTTGGGACATCTTAGCTGTCAAACAATTTAATACACAAGATTTTCAAGGCAAGCGTGGTATGTTAAATGCCAACTTTTAAAAGATTTGCATTGGTGTCATGGGAGTAAGAATATAACATGGTACTCAGGACTGCTATTCTGGTTATATATGATTTAATTCAAATAGATTAATACTCCTAACTACACAATTCTTTTATTTGCCTCTGTATACTATTGTTTATAAGGCACCCAGGTGTTCAAGCAGGCAGGAAAAGGAAAGAAGACAAACACAAGGACAAATGTGTACCCCCGTGACTATGTGCAAACATTCAAAGAATCGTCACCACATCCTAAACTTTTTTGATGAACTCTAAAGTGCAAAAACTTTAAGAGCCCATGTTTTTTCCTCCCTGTTTATTTCTATGTTTGTCAGAAAACTGACACAAGATGGAGATTAAAGTCTCACAGAAAGGACTTTAGCTTTGATTCCATCAGAATTACTTTCAAAGAACTTACTCCAACTCCATGTAATAGATTCAATTATCAACATATGTGAATGTTTTTAAAAAGCCAAACTATAACATAAATAAAAGTTTAATTCATAAATAATAAATCTATATGCAGTTCCATAAGTTTCCTTCCTCTTTTGGATCACTTTCCATTTTCATCTCCATCAGAGCTTTGCTAGAAGCCTAATATAAAGGTTATAAATGCTTACTGCAGAGTAAGCAAAATGAAATTTATCTTTCACTAGATATTGTGATGTTTATTTAGATGAAGATTGACTTATCCTCCTAAATTTTCTCTTATTGAATCAAAGACAATAAGGGCATGAACTCTCATTCTTGGAATATGACAGTATATGTCATGTAAATCATACATCATCATAAAATATGATAATATATTGCAATTACTAAAAAACACCCCTCTCTTGAACTCCACTTCAGTTTTCATGTTATATTTCCCATGGAGAGAGAAAGAAGTAGAAAATAATTATCTAGTCTTTTAAGAATGAAGATAAACACAATCAAACAGAAAACAGAAAGAGAAATTATTCATTATACTTAAGCCAGCTCATAAGTCAGTGCCGATAGTATTTCCACTAATTTCAAATAAAATTAGACTAAAAGAATCCAGATTCTAAGAATAAGGTGAGTAACAGAAAAAAAGAGAAGTTTGAGAGACAAGGTTACAATAAATTCAAAACTATGCTTAGCTCAATAAGTCCTAAGACACAAAGAACTGTTTCATGTAAATCCATCACTCAATGATAACAGAGGACAGACTTTTTAATGCAATAAATGTATGCTTTTCATAAAATCTTGGTTAAAACAAAAAGACAAAATAGTTTGAATGTTCACTTTTCATAACGCCAGCATCTAGGGCTTACTTGGTACTAAATCATTCTTGTACCTGAATAGAGAATTCATTCCAACAGGAAAAAAAAAATCAGGTTCCAATACTTCCTCGGTGTGTAAAACATTTGTTGCAACAATTATATAGTAGACAGTACCTGAAAAGCTTTCTGTGCTTCTGCACAAAAAATAGAGACGCAAAGAAACACAGAAGGATGAAAAGTAGGAAAGAGAGATACCCTTCCAAGGTTCCCCCAACTTTTTCAGAAAAGCAATTATCTTCCTAATTTGCATATTCTCATACGGATGGGCTGGGGCAGGAGTGGCGAGTGGACAAATGAGAGTTGGAAAATCTCACTTCTTATATGAAAATCATGGACACAGCTGCATTCTTTCTGAACAGAAGTGGTAAACAGATGTTGCCAACCAACTTCAGTTACTCACTTGAAGAACAGTCCTTTTCAAACTTAATCACAGCAAACCACTAAGGCAAATTGATTCTGTCCCCAAATACATGTTTACTCATGCCCTCTGGATTTCTGAGCACACATTTGGGTCAAAAACAGAGAACACAGCTGAGAAAGCTTCTACAGGCTTGAGCCAGTTTACTACCCCACTACAGAAATAGAAGATTATGCAATCATTTTTTACTACCTTGATTATAGGCTGCATTCATTTCCAAGTGACCAAAATCAAAACCATGTAAACAATGAGTAAATTATGAGCTATACAACCATACCAGAAAGTAGCTGTCAGTACATAATAGAACATTTTACTAATATGGTATTACCAACAAAACTTTTAGATTTAGAAATTCCACTGCCTCCCTCCTAAGCAGGAAAAAGGAAAACACGACTCTTTAAAGAAAATAAACAAACCCCAAATGTCATCTAATCTCAAAATAATTGCTGGAGGGATGTGCAGAGGTGAGACTTGCAGTTGGTCTTCCCAGTCTGATGAATGTTGTTTTCAACACTTTGTATATATTTTTTAAAATCCTTGACAGCTGATCCCATCACTTTAGAAATCAAATCACATATTCCTTATTTGATACCGCAAGGAAGGCAATTCTTGCTCCATTTAATAATATGGTCCAGAGCTGATTTATCGAGTCAAAGCTTATATTCAATATTGTCAGTTTAATCTCTCTTCCATGGGAATTCAGAAAAGCAAAGAGAAAGAGCGCCCCTGTGTAAGGAGCATGGTAGTCATGTTTACACGGATATACAATTCATATGCACATACACGCACGCACACGCGCGCGCACACACACACACACACACACACACGCCTCGCTGGAACGTGAGTGTGCCAACTTTCCAAACATACGACCCATCTGGTCGCTCATTTCACAAACCTCTCCTTTCCAGAACCACGTATCCTTTGCAAAGCCGTTGCTAGCCTATTGGGACTTTCACCTCGGTTCTTAATAAACGCTTATTCATCTCTGGGAATAAAGTTAAACTGAACCAATGAACATTAGCAATGAAGTTGCCCACTAACTTCCAGTCTGTAGCGAAAATCCATTCACCTCCAGGCTCCCCAGTCCCTCCAAACGCCCCCCTCCTCATCTCCGGGCACCCAGAACCCCTCGGGGAGACCAGGGCGAGCCCTGAGCGCAGCCTCGCCGTCTCGGTACTGAGCTGACATACCGGGTCCCACTCACACGCTGCCAACGCAGCTGCCACCTTCCATCGCAGCCTCGGATTTCCGGGATTACATCCACAGCCAAGTTCCTGTTCTCATCAGCAGCCCCGGAGGCGCACACGCCGCCACCTTCGCTGCGCTAGCGTTGGACAGCGGCTCCTGTGCCACAGGCAGCCCAAAATGTCAATTTGCACACTCCTCCCCCTGTCGCCCGCCCGCCCGCCCGCCCGCGTCCCTGGCCGCCCCCTCCCGCGGAGTCAGTGGGCCGAGCGCGGCTCCACAGAAGCAGCCTCTCCCCCCTCCCGCGCCTCCTTCCCGCTCCCTCGCTTTCTCTAACAGTGCTTTCGAGCCTTCTCCCTCGCCTTACCTGAAGGGCATCTCCCACGACCGCAATTAGCTGCCAAGATTTCATTGTCGCCTGCAAAGTGCCTCCTGCTTCTTCCCTGGGAGAACAGGACGCGGGAGAAGTCCGAGGTTCCAGCAAACGGCACCCACGTGCTAGCAATGTAAATGACTCGTCCTCCGCCCCGCGCCCCGCGCGCGGCGCCTTGGCCAGGCTGCTGGCCACCGCCGCCCGCAGGTACAGAGCGCGCGGGCTCGGGAGCGAGCAGCCCGAGCGAGGAGGCAATCAACAGTCCAGGCGCACACAAAGGGAGGCCACGACGGTGCCGCGCCGGGCTCAGCTTCGCCGGCGGCCTCTGCCTCCTTTGGCTGGCGCCAAAAGGGTTGCCAAAGGAGACGCCCAATGTTTTCGCGAAGTCTTGCAGCTTGGGGAAGGTAGTAAACGCCGGGGCTGCGTGGGTCCCGCCCCCACGCTCTCCAAAGCAGTTGCCAAGCGTGGGGTTGATGGCACAACCTCCCTGCTCGCCCCCTCCCCCGCACGTGTCCCTTCTCTTGTTCTTTCAAGCATTAAATATGTACCACATGACAGAATAGGGCACCTTGCAAGGTCCCCTGAGTCCTCACTTGACAACCAATTTTAACTCACGAGCAGTGAAATGTCTGAAGCCAGGATGTAAGCGCTTCCAATTACTTACGCTACTCCTGCATTATTCAAAACGTCCACGGGACGGTATTTACGACTTCCAGTGTTCAGCTTCTCATAGATCTTCCAAGGAGGGAAGACCCCTTCATCCCTCGCTGTGCCAGCGCAGCGGCGGGCTGTCTCCATCCCCCACGAAGCTGCTGGACCTCCTTTCTGCTGAAGCTTGGGGGTCTCAGCTTCTCTTCCACCTTACAAGCTAAATGAGGATGTTCTGAACCTTGAGCCAGCCTTCCGGAGGGAAAGTTCTGCCGTCTGCATTGAACTTTAAAGATCACTTTTGGAAATGGATCTACCTTGAGTAACAATGGCATTCTTGTACATTCCACCATCCTTAGGCCTCATAGTCCTATATTTTGGTGTTGATTGGTGAACAGGAATCAGCTGCACAGGCGATTCTAGCTATCTGCAGTTTAAGGGTTGATTTTGGTGGGGACTAAACAATTGTTTGGCTGGGGAAGTGAGACTTTTGGAGGTAGAAAAATTAGTTTCTCTTCTTCATTGTCAAAACTGCAAGCCATGTGTACAAACATGACGTTAGTTCATCAAGCTCTTATTAGTTGTACAAGGGATTTAAACGTAGAGAACAGTTTCCTCTGTGTGTGTGCCTGTCTGTATGCATGTGTGTTTCCACCCAATATTTGATAGACAGTGAAATATTAATTAACTTTCTATGTCATCTTCCTGGATACTTTAAATGCCTTGTTTACCACAGATTAGTTTCATATATTGGTGAGCAAATTTTAAAATGCTAATGAATCTATCAAATATTTATTTTCACATTTATTACAGCTCCACATTTAGAGGCAATATTTTCAGAGTATTTTTGGAACATGCCAATCCATTACATAATCATCATCCATCTTTGTCATCCCAGTAACCAAACTAGTGGGGTTTTTTTCCTATGCACTAGTGTGTTTTAAGATGGCATGAATATAACATTTTAATTGTGTCTTTGTGGAAGTAAGGAAAGTTCATATGTGTTCTTTAGATCATCCTCTTTTGGGGGGCAATGGAATTTAACAGGTTTCAAGATAACATTGGGTAAAACTTTAGTTCACAATAATGACGTGCTACTGACTGCACTATCCTATATTCTTCAAAAGTTAACTTGTGTCATCTCCAGATATGTGTTTTTCAATAGCTTTAAGTAACATGGCAAAGGGCATCTGGGTTTAGGCTTCCTTGGAAAGTTCTTTAATTACAAAGATCAGGAAATATAAAGTATTATTACCACAGCACAAACTGGCATTCTCAGTGGATTAATTCGATTCACAAATCAGTTCACAAAAGCAAGGTTATTTGAAGAGAAACATGGTGGGGGTAGCCAGTGGAGAGACAGCAAATCCCAATTACAACCTCATTGTCCCGCTGTTCTCTGGCACATATGGCCGTTTAATCACAGAGTGTGACAACCTTGGCAGATGTTGCCAGACCTGGTTATTGATATAAATTGCTGTCCTCATGTACAAGTGCTGCAGAAAGAGTTAAAACAATGTCTCCACTTACCCAGAGGGACATAAGGCTCAACACCAGCATCTGTAGCTACAAGATAAGAAGGCACAGGAACAGGGGTTTTCTTACTCCCAGCCCAAGAGGAAAGCAGCAGTGAGTGGCTCCCTCTCCCAAAACGGGCAGGGTCACCTCTAGTGCTGCACATTGACATGGTTTCTTTGGAAGCCCATTTACCTAGAGCTATTAAAATGCAAAATGTATACATCCTAAGTCCTAGAACCTGTAAGCACTTGTAGTGCATGCCTAATTAATGCATGTACAAGATATGTTCATGGACACAACTGTACCAAATAGGAAAAACATAGCAAACAAATGTAACAGCCACTGGTCATAAAAAATAGGGCACATCCTATGGTGAATATTATACAAGAGTGAAAAAAGAATATATGACTACATAAATAACAATATAGACATGATTGTATATAAAGATACTACAGAGCACAACTACACATACAAATATTTCTCAGTAAAAAATTGGTGAGGTAAAAATATCAGCTATAAATGATGCATGCAATGGTACTATTTATGGTAGAAAATTCAGCAATAAAATGATACTGATTTTTCTGGAAATATTTAAATGCTTGTGCATGTGTAGAAAACAGCACAGAACACACATTGGCCAAATATTGCCTAAGAGTCAAGTTTAGATATTGCTTGTTTGGGGTCAGCAACTATTTTAAAGTGGTTTTTATATGTTAAATGGTTAAAACAATTTAACAGTATTTTGCAGATGTGGGAAAAATATGATAAATTCAAATTACCATGTCCACAAGTAAGGTTTATTCATGCACAGCCCTGCCCATTTTTTTCTGTCCATTTATTCTGTGTTTTCTTTATAGCTACAGAGTTGAGTTGTCCTGACAGAGACCAAATGGCCTATAGTGCCTGTGATGTCACTATCTGGCCTTTGAAGGAAGATGTCTGCTGACCTCTGGTCCAGAAGAATGGCATGCTGTCCTGGCAATCTGAAGGCCTGTACCAGATTTAAATTCCAGCTCTTGTGATAATTTTTTAAAAGACTGTGAAATCACAAAAATGCACATGAATCAAGTTTTAATAACTTATGTCGATGAAAAGTACCATTTCTTTCTCTGGATTCTCAAACATGGTTTGACAGTGCTACAACTCTATAACATTAATAAAGTCAACAAAACGAAAATATAGCATGAGATAAAAGAATTGACCCTGCATTTATACCAGTGCTATTTCTACAGAAAGAGACTGATTTGAATGTTAGAATTTGAGAACTCTATTTTTCCTTTTAAGAGAACACTTATATATTGGTTTCATACTTTTAAAAAAGGTTATACATACATACATATATACATATATGTAAACATAACAAATAATCTAAGAATAAAGTGTGTATGCACATATATGTTTACAAAACCCTATTTTAACATTTGTGTGTACAAACTTCAAAGATATGTGCGTATATGTGCCCTATAGTATGTTTAAAATTCATATATGTGTACATGTATAAGTACAGACACACACCTGGAAGAAATCACTGAAAACAGGAAGTTCTTGGTGATGAAAATATGTGAATCTATTATTCCTTCTCTCTTATTTCTTATATTTCTCAATTTTCTAAATAGATATAAAAAAAAGACAAGGATGGAGTCTCTTGTTCATGTGTGTACTGATATCATTTTACTGCCCAGAAAATGCCTTTTCTTTTCCTCTGTTGATTATAAAACCTTCAGAAAGCAAAAAAAAAAAAAAAAAGTCATGGTTTGGTTTACACTTACCAAACAATTTTTTTGGAAAACTCCATCATCTAATTGCTTCTTCATCGGAAAAAAAAAGTGCTAAGCCTCAATGCACTAAAGATCTTTATAAAAATCAATCTTATCCCTGAAGTAAAATGCAATGTAGATTATCCTTTCTGCTAGAAGTTATGGTAATAACCCACTGAGATACGCCTCACAATACAGTAATATTGTGTCTTTACTAGTTTGAAAATATTTTCCTGTAGAAAAGCACAAAGCAGGCTCCATCTGAAAAAAATAAAATAAAATTACATAGCAACCACAATGGAACTTTGAAGATTAGAACAGTGGGGCCTAATGATTTTCTTTGTCCTGACATCTAATAGTCCGGTTGCATTGAGAAAGGTGAGCTTAATGAAGCACATTGAGATGGGAGAGCCTACGATTTACGGGGGACATGTTGTGGCTCTATTTAGGAATGGATACCATTAGCTCCACACTGATCGCTGGTAAATGACCACCTTTTTTAATAGACAAATACATGAATCACATGGACATGTTTTAAAAGCATGCTCTGTGGAATGGCTCATGTTACAATTTTAAACAGGACCAGGTGAATGACCCTCCTTAGTGAAGCTTAGCAAACTTTCTTCAAGCAAGAAACACAACTATCACAACCGAATAACCACTTAACTTGCTCATAATGAAGCAGGTGCACAGACCTCATCTTTACCATGGCACATATCAAGAGCGCCATTGAACTGGGGGCAGTTGGCACATGCCTGTAATCCAAGAACTCTGGGTGGCTGAGGGAGGGGGATAGCAAGTCAGAGCCCATGCTGGGTGGCTTAAGATCAGGTGAGATACCATTTCAAAATACAAAATAAAAAGGGGTCTAGGAATATAGCTTAGTGTGAAGACCTGAGCTCAAGGTCTAAAGGAAGAAGTCTGCTGAAAGGAATGTTCTTCAAGCATTGAAAAAAAAATAAGCATTGTTTTCTATATTTAAAAACAATATTTACAAAGTCAGTGAGTATTGTAGTTGAGGACATTTAGAAACATACAGGAAACATTTAATCATTATCTCACTCCCCAAACAAAACCACATGTAATATTTTATCACAAACCCATCCAAAGAACACATATCTCAGTGCATACTTACAGAAAACCTCATAAGCACAGCATTGCCATTTTATCATATAAATTGATGTATAATCTTTGGCACTTCACCATCATGTATCATGAACATTTGCTGCAGTAACACCACTTTAAAAACTTGCAATGCCAAATTTGGTATTTTATTCCAAGGACAGAGTTTTTTTTTTTTTTACTCTTTTAAATAACACTGCAGTGAACATCCTTGTCAATAACATTAGAAGTTTGTCCCTGTTCGTATTTACAGGGAAACTATCTAGAAGTAAAACCAATGACTCTAAAACAGGCCCCACTTTAACGTTTGTAGAGAACCCCAAGAAAGAACCCTGAGTTACTGTGTTAATCTATATACTCAGAAACAATATAGTAAAGAATCCAACCCCCTCTGGAAACAATTTCTGGCCTACTACTTCTGCTTCCATCTACGTGCTATATTTGGGCCACCACACCATTGCCTGCTAAATTAGCACAGGAGAGCCCAGACACTGAAAACAAAGGTGGTAATGGGGAGCGATTTAAATCCAAGCTTATTTAACCTAAGTGGCTAGTGGCTGCCCATTTTATCTTAATTGCCTTTTAAACTAAAATCAATGTTAAATTACCTGAACAGCAGCTTCTGCACAATTGCAAACTGAAAATTCTTTAAGTGCCTCCTCAAAAGCATGTGGCTCTTATTTGGCCAAATGACAGGAAAAGCATCTCTTTCTTCTTTGCTGGGCTGTGGTTTCAGACCATGGGATCTGACCAAAGGGCTCTGAAAATAAATACCATCTCATCCCGAGATGAGCTACTCCTCGACATGAAGAAAGGAAAATGGAATCTGGAGAGTGTCAATTTGATTCTCGTACTATCATATTCCCCACCTTTTCTCTTTAGTCTGATTGCCTTCCTCCTACCTCATTTTCCCTCCCTCCTTCTCTTCCTTCCTTCTTTCTTTCAAATGCTCTCCTCCCTTCCTTTTTTCTTTCTTTCTCTCTCTATATCCTCTCCTCTCAATGAAAGACAAAATCTACAAATAGAAAATAACCTGATCATATATAAAAGGAAAACTTTGCCCAAAACATCTGTCTCAACTCATTCAAGAAAACAACTTGTTATGTACCAAAAACAGTCCAGAGACCTGGGCTGCCTTCCACTAAAGGGAATTGTAGAAAGTCAGGCCATTACCTATACCAGCTAATTCAGGAAACTGAGCAAAATTCCCAGAAACAGTTTAAAAACAAGCAGAGCTTGGTTAATAACTGACAATGTCCCTAACTTCCATCTAAGAACCAAGCAAAGAAATCCAAACACCCAAACACCGCTCCTAACCCATCATATGGAATGCCCTCTTCTCTTGAGCTCACCACCAGCTTCCAATTGTGGCCCAGCTGGATCCTCCCCCTTTCCCACTGTGAAGCTTCCTGGGGCATCTGCTGCCTTCCAGCTTCTGCCAAGCTGCCAGCGGGGCTGGCTGACACTTTGCTACAGCCAACTCTGACCCAAGGCTTTTGCATGTTTAGATTTGTTTGGTCTTTGTTTATTTCGACAGTTATTTAATATCAGTTCCACGTTAGATAAGCAAGATGGGAAAACCATAGCCTTCTTGGAGCTTATGCTCCAGCAAGGAAGACAGACAAACAAGGAAGGAACGCATTTGAATAGCTGCTCTCGGGAAGTAAACTTTGACCTGATGCGGAGACAGTGGGGACTAGAGCCTTAGGTAAGATTCTGGGGTTGTTGGCATTTATACTTACATAGATCAGTTTCCCACTTTTATCTCATTCAAAGATAAGCTGGTGCTGTTGGATCTCACTGTGGATGACATGTACCCTGCCACAGGGAACAACCACAGAGGACAACCTTCACTGGTGGGCAGAGAACTGGGTCGGCAAGCAAGTAAATTAGAAATGAGGTGCAAATTAAGGGCTATGAGATCTGAGAAGCAGGAAGAAACACTTACTTCCAAGTATTGGAGGTTGTCCTGGGGATCTGGGACAGGGACAATGTGAGGTCCCTATGTTGCTGCTGATATTTCTGTGTGTTACATCACCACAGACATGCTAAGAGTGGGAGCAGGTGCTTGAAGCTATCCCTGATGAGTCTTGCTACCTATCAAGTACTACTACCTCTTGAATTTTCTGAAAAGGATTTTGGTCCGATGGTTTGGAGAACAGATAGTCATAAAAAGGATAGATGATCCTTCATCCCCCTAATCCCTTCACTGGGTGTTAGCAGCTTGTCACACATGGAAGATACAAGGAGATGCTTCTGCCTCCTGTTCAGGTGTCCCAATCTGCTCTGCCCCAAGCACCAAATGGGAATCCTTCACTTGGAGTTTGGGAGATGAGAGGGTGGTGATGGGCTAGGGATGCATAATGGATTGGAGCTTCTAGTTTTTAAATGTTTTTGAGTTGTAACTGTAAAGATGCATTCCTTTATAGGAATATAAGAATATGTCACAAAAACATAAATGAGGGATACATTCCTCTGACATTACATACGTAAGTGGTCACTGTATCCTAGACGGCTCATTAGGCTTAGAAATAAAAAAAGTATAAATATTCTAGAGAAATATATTAACATGAAAGTTTATGATATAAACTTTTATGATAATTACTGTTACAAGTAGCACAATGGAATATATCATGTTATACATTTTCTCTGTAGAGGAAGCTTTTGGCTCTGTCTAAAGACAACACATTTTCAGAGAATTCAAAGGAGACAGGTTTTAAAGGATGTGTAGGAGTTTGTTTGACATAGTCAAAGGAATGGGCATTTTAACCAGAGAAAATAGCTTTGCAAAGGTACACATCTGTAACTAGGTGGGCTGATGAACAAAGCAGATATTTGGAGCCCAGTCAGGGAAAATAGGTCAGCTGATAACAGATCCTAAGGGTCATGCTAAGGATTTTGAACTTCCTCTACTAGGAAGGTGGGACAGTCAGTGTGAGGAAAGGCATTCCAGTTAGAGAGTGGCAAATGGACCGCTGGAAGCTGGGAGATCAATTAGAAGATTATTTTATTGTACTTTGGCCTAAAAGAATAAGAGAGTTTGCACAAACACAAAAAGAACAATTTGATATTTAATAAGTATTTTATAAACACAATTGTCCGTGCTCACTGACAGTGATGTATGTGTGGGAAGTTCATTGTTGTTGTTGCATTTTAATAAAAGCAAGAAGTCAAGGCCAACTCTGTCATTTCTAATACAATCTCATATTTTTGTTTGTTTGTTTGTTTGTTTGTTTGTTTTACAGTCCCGGAGATAGAAGGGCTTTCACATCCAGGCTATATCCTCAGAGCTTTTAAAATTTCTTTCTATATTTTTATTCTTTACTTTCAGACAGTCTCTCTAAGTCGGCCAGGAAAGGTTCACACTTGCAAGTTTCCTGCCTTGGCCTCCCAAAGTGCTGGGATTACAGGTGAGGCCCACTGTGCCCAGCTTGTTAGAAGCTATTGACTGGAGAAGGGCACCTACGTCCAGGGTGATAAGCATTCAGATAATACTCGGAAAAGATAAGAAGCTCTAACTGGCTACTTTGAGTTGGAAATGGCTCAGGAGGCAGCTACATTCTGGGATATAAAGATGGCTACTTATCCCTCTGCAGGAAGTGCCAAGTTTCACTTCTAAGGCATCACATGGCAGTCTTACCAGAACAGGTTACTGTATAGCCAGCAACCTACAACTTAAACTACACACATTCAACTGCCAAATAGAAGGAGGTAAGGAAATAGGAAAAGGGAAACCACCAAGAACATCACTAGCACTATCATGGGTATTCAGGCAATGCGCGTGGCAGCTAGTCAAGCCTGAACTGGGTGTGCATCTGCCCTCTCCACAGCTCTTAGCCCCCAGAGCGTGTGCATCTTATCTCATACACTGCTTGTTTTGCTTGCAAAGCTCCCTCTTTCCCACATAGTGCAACCCTTAAAATCAAACCAGTTTGCCACACTTAGTGCAAATCCATTTCAGAACTGGAGAAAATCTTGCCTGTTTTAGTCACCGAAACAAATGATAGATTAGGCTCCTATGTGAGACCTCCCCAAGGGATCATCCGTAGCAACATTGGACTCTATGCCTCTGTTGTAAATGCAGATCTTCATCCACCTGCGAGAGGCAACAATTGCATTATGGAGACTTGCAGCTCTTTCCGCAAATGCACAGGGGATTACTTAGTTTATTTTCCTTTCTACTTTTTATATTGTAATTAGTACGTCCTTTTTTCTCTTGCCCCTCTGCTTTCTTTTCTGCTAGGATCTCTTCAATTATTTCAAATGGGAACACCTGTACTCAGGCTGCAATTCCCATGGGATATTCCTTCTGACTCTCTTCTTACTGTTCTTATTGGTCTTATGTTGGAAGATGACCTCCTCAAGGGTCAAAAAATGCCCTAGATCACCTCCAATTCCTGGGGCTTCTGGTGCATGAGAAAAGTAGAGAAAAGAAAAGACCGAGCAAGGGAAGCAAAAGTTGGAACATGACTTAAAAATCTACGCTGTCAGAAAGTCATAAATAAAAATCAACCCTGAACATCTTAATGCTTTAACACATGCACAAATAAAATAATTTCATCTTTGCAAATGCAAAAGAAGTCATTTAAGTGCTATTTAACAGATGAGAGTTTTTGTGGCAAAATAATTTCCTATTAGAATTCTTAATAAAACAGAAGGTCCTATGCCAATTACAGTCCGAATGGCACCTCACTGCCACTCATGATTTCTAGGATTAATTCTGTTTTAAATGCCCCATTACAGATGGCAATGCCCTAAACTACAATTGCGCTCTTTACAAGATTATTTCAGAGGTTGTAAAAAAAATATTAATTTACAGCAGGGCATGGTGGCATATGCCTGTAATTGCAGCACTTGGGAAGCTGAGGCAGGAGGATCATTGTGAGTTTGAGACCAATGTGGACTGCAAAGTGAGCTCAAGGCCAGCCTGATCTACATAGTAAGACCATGTCTCAAAAAGACAAAAAAAATATTAATTTGTGCAGAACAGGAAGTATCACCCAGTGAGGAGATACATATTTAAAGCTGCACAGTGCGTGAAGTCTTCCAACACCTGATACACCTCGGTGACTTGTTACAAGTTCTCTTATTTATTGAAAAAGTTAAACCTAAAGTAATATACTACCTACATAAAAATGTGCATGTTATTAAAACTTTAAGAAAGAAGATGTACCAAGATGAAAAATCAGATCTCACTTTATGGAAAACTAAATGATTTTTCTAGAAAGACTAATTCTGTGGTCATGCATTGCACTGGCCTGCCCCAGCTGCTATATAGCAAAATGTCAGAGAGTGGATGCCTTAAACAACAGGAATTTAATTTTCACATATCAGAGGCTGGAGGTCCCTAACCCAAGGGCAGATAAATTCAATTTCTGATGAGGGTTCTCTTCCTGGTTTCTAGATAGCTGACCTCTCACTGTGCCCCTTCAAGAGCTTTCCTTGATGCATATGAGGGATTTGAATTCTCCAGTGGATCTTCTTATAAAGACACTAAGCCTATCAAGTCACAGCCCTAGCTTGTAGTCCATTTGACATACATTATTTCTTCGCTTCAATATATCCACACTGCACAATTCATCCATAATACATGTTTTCCTTTTTCATCTGCATGATTAATAAATCATTCTAACTGAAAGTGTAAATATAATTTCAGATTATAACTGTTCATCCATTATCTCAGAAATGGTTTAAATGAAATGTAATTTTTTTTTTACCAATTAAGAAAATGCAAACTAACAGAAATCCCTAATATATAGGTTCATCACAACCAAGAGGCTTAGGTCAAGTATCTTTTCAGCATTCCCAACCACTCCTACCGACTGCTGTGTGAAAGGCCTTGGTCTTCCGTTCAGCTTTGTGCAGTTAAAAAGTCTTTGTAGAGGACCCCTACACCCTGCACTGAACAGACCTCTATCGAAACCCTCTACGTCCACCCACACTTGTTACTTTTTTTCTTTTAGCTCTAAAAGGTATTCTGATTATGAGATGACTGGGAGAAGCATTAAAAAGAGTTAATTTGGGAGATTTTCCAATTAAGCCTTTATTGACTATGTTCTGTTATTTAGACAAAAGGAGATAGGTTGTTATCGAAGTTAAGAATTGCTAGAAAAATAAAAACAAGTTGTGAATGTCACTCTAATTTACTGCTTTGAAAAATTCTTCACGAAAGTACTGATAATAGGAGAAGAGATCCAAGGAACCCCGAGAGGTGCTATGGCCACAGCTGTAAGAGTCCAGCAGCAACTAAAATGACGTTTGAAGTTTCTGGCTTTCTTTTAAAAACCTATGTACACTTACTTTCTTTTACCTGTTTTGGTACCTTGAATGTAAAACACTACTACTTTCCAAAAGCTTTGAGCAAAACTGATGCTTCAGGAAATCAGCTTTGTATATTTTGTAGCTAAGGGCTTTTTTCTAAGTGCAATGTTACTGGAGGAATGGAAATTCTACAGATGAGGAAACTCAGACACAATAAAATTATCTTCCATGAACATATATATGTTATCTTATTTAACAGTAACAAAAATTACTATAAAAATAACACTTATTAAAATAAGTACCATATTAATGTAACCTAAGATCTTAACATTATGGTAACAATCTACATATATAAGTCCATTTGATTATATTCATTGAATGTAATTGTATTAAATGGAGGTTAACCAAACTTTACTACACTAAATTTAATTCATATTAATAATTAAACAATCTAAATTATTTAATAAGCCACATTAATATGTCATAAGGTAAAGAGTATATAAATAGTGATTCATAAATATGACTATTATTTACCTACACAAAAATCTGAGTTGATTCCATTTTTTTCTTCACTTATTCTGTAGTCTCATTAGACTCTAGATATTAACATCTACACTGAATAACATGTTATTATTATACAAGCTGTTTGGGTAAAGTCTCCACATATTCTTTATCTCTTGATATCTCATCTTGTGATTCCTGCCCTGGGATTGTCAGCTATACAGACAGGAGAGCATGGGTGCAATCATTTGAGACCCAGCCCATCACAGATCATATTGAGACATATCTAAGTTTAAACTCTTGTTCTGGAAAGTTCCAAGAAATTTGGTAAGTTATTTAAATCCTTCTGAACATCTGTTTCCTTGCCTCTAAAATGGGGTTGATACCAACTAGTTCAGAAGGTGGTGGAGAGGATTATGAAGTTAAGTAGCATATGTTAAAATGCCTGGAACTTTAAGTGGGCTAGAGAAGGCATGGGGAAATGTTGAAGAAATGAACAGATTATGTTAAGATGGAAAGTACAGTAACCACAGATTAGTTCCATTTTTTGCCCTTATCTTGTTGAACTAAAGGTTAGCCAGAAAATTTGAAAGACAAGTAGGTACATGTGTGTGTGCATACTTACACACACACATGCACAGGCACACACGTGCACACACACACAAAAGCAAAAAGTTTCCAAGTGTTTTATTTATGCAAGAGTGACTCGAACAAAACTTTTGCCTAAATCAAGAGTCGGCAAACTATAGACAGTCAATATTTTCAGCTCTGTGGGTCATATGGTCTGTGCTGTAACTATTCAACTCTACCCCTGGTGCAAAAGCAATCACAGACACACAGAAGCCAAAGTACATGACTGTATTCCTGCAGCACTTCACTGAGGGACACATGCATATACACAAGGGAGCTGGAGCACACACTAATGTGCCAGGCGAAGTGGCCTCTCATTTAACCTCCATGTAGGTTTCGGACATTGAACCCTGGGAGTGCAAGAGCTGAGTATAACTGCAAAACAATTCCAAGATGGAAACAAAAATGAAAGGCAGTCAGTGAAGGGAGGAATCAATTCCATGTGTTTTTTGACTCATAGACATGTACTGTCAAACTAGATGGTCTTTATGTGCAGAAGCCATAGGAAAAGTGTCCTCAGTCTTTCATTAAATGAAATAAATCGACAACAATAACAAAAGACTCAACTATGTTACTTTTTCTAAAGAATCTACTCTGCAAACGATCACTTTGCCTGGGTAAAACTCTATCCTTTTTTTTTTTTTCCAGTACTAAGGACAGAACCCAGGGACACTACCACTGAGCTATATATCTGGCTTTTTAAAATTCTTATTTGGAAAGAAGAACTTGCTAAATTACCCAGGCTGGCCTCAAACTTCAGATTCTCCTGACTCAGCACCCCTAGTAGTTGGGATGACTGGCATTCATTGCAGATTAATAGTAGTAAAAGGTGGTCGCATAAGAGCAATGTGCGCATGTGTCCAAGACATGAGGGCTTATAGGACATTTTATGTACACTATATTTATTCTTCATGATTATTAAGCTAAATATGAGAGATTGTGGTTATGATGTTCATTTCACAAAAGAAGATGAGTGCTCTCTGGAGGCTGCAGGAGACTTGCCTCAGGGCACCAGAGCTAAGACACGCTGGCCTGACCTTAGGGTGTTCCTGCTGGAAGTCTGATTCTCCTCCGTCCACACAGCTCTACCTCCTTTAATGTAGCACTTGATTTAAGCAAATATTGTAGGAAGGAGAAAAGGTGAAAGATATTCAGCAAAGTGATTAATGCTCTTGTCAAGTAATTAAATGTTTTGAATATGATCTGTAATCCATATGGAAGGTGTAATCAAAGCACATGAGAGGTGACCTGACCACATGAGAGTGAATTGTTGCAAAATACTAAGTATGGTAGTGATTTGGGGAGTAAATCTTCATTAAGGAGAGGTTTTCTTTATATTAAAATTTTTGATGTTAAAATTTATAATTGCCCTTTATTAAATGTCAGGCAAATGCATGGGTACACAGCAATTTTATAATCGGTTCACAACTAATATTCATTAGATTAGGATATGACTTTGATATTATAAATTATACCACACCAAATGTTCTCACATATATACTTTACTGAATCAATGTTCCTGTTTTTTAAAAGATAAACCAACTGAAAATATTTGTGTTATAGAGTTACACAAGAAAGGGAATGCTGGCTAAAAACAACTGTGTATCTTTTACTTTAAAAAAAATATCTCTCCAAAGGTTATACTAATTTGCATTCCCACCATCAGTTTGTTAGAGCTGTTGTTGTACAATCTTACCAAAGTGTGCAACTGCCAATCTTGTTAATGTTTGCCAATTTAAGATATAAGCGTGGTATCTCGTTGTTATTGTAATTTGCATTTCTTTGGACATACCAGATAGTTGCCATAATTATAGCAGGATCTTACTTAGATGAAAGAACCACTTTTCACCCAATGACTAAAACTTGTTCCTTTCTGGTGATACTGACAATACTGTAGGCAATGATGACTCCATTTAAAGAAATAAGTGAATTATGAAAAATAGAAATGTGATTCACCTTAAGTTAAGTGTAGAGAAAACCACTAGTTTTCACTTAGCAAGTATTCATCTACTGCTTTCCGGTAAAATTTAATTTTTCTCAGTGAATGTCCCCCTTCTCTGAGAGATCATCAGTCTGGATAGTTTCTGTAGAGTTGACTTGACCCATAGTTCATAGTAGGCATGCAAACTGGTCCAGCTGACAAAGAGCTCTACCCTTCTAATAATAATAGCTCTATCCTTCTAATAATAATAGGGATGGGTCTATTGAAGGACTCAATGTTTGTTTCTATACTATGATCAAAGAGTAAGATGAAGCCTGAGGTAGTTAGCAAGCAAGCATCTTCCCACTTTCCCATGGCAAAACTAGTCTAGTGGCACCAAAGGAAAATTATATAGAGGCAGAGATCCAGTCCCTGTGACATTACTCAAGCTTCTGACCAGTCAACTTACTGCAATCTCTAGAATTTCTAGACTTGAAAGTTAACAAGCACACTGTCCTTTTTTCTTGGACCAGACCAGGTCAGATTTCTGCTATTTATACACAAAAGAAACCTCAATAATACATCAGCTCACAAAGCTTCTGATACTATGTGTGACCTGCACATTTCTTTGAAGTCGGGAGCTCTTGTCATTTCTATGTCATTCTACAGCATTGTGCCAAAGCCAGAGGGTATTATGAGCAAAAATATGTAACATACAATAGTAAATAAATGGTTGAATGGAAGAAATAAAGAGTGAAGTGAGAAACGGTGAGGTGGTGCATGCATTTATTCACAAGTTAAAAGAAAGAGTAGAATACCAAATAAATCCAAATAAATATAGCTGTTGGTCAGCTAAAAATATTTTTAAAGAAAATCATGCATGTTACATTTTACACTTAATTCTTAGAAAGTATATTCCAAATAAATATAAAAATACAAACATTAACAATAAGCAATAAACAGATACACTAAGTAATAGAGACTTTTTATATAAGATAGGAAAGGGGTGGCTCCTTCAATGATTAATAAAAGTGATCACACACTCAAAAGTTTTTCATATGAAACAAGATCCTATGGGCAAATAACAAGATATAATTTTAACAACACAGCTATTACTAGCTAATGTAAAAGGCATAAAGTAGCAAGAATTTTCTTCAAGTGAACAAAAAATAAACCAGCTATAAATGGACAAATACTATACATAAATAATTCATTTAGAAAAAATATATTATGTATAACAAAAAGGAAAATGCAAATGAAAGCAGCAACACATTATGAGCTATTCCTTCAAAAATAATTACTTAAAGATTGCTACTATCAAGTATGGTCCAAGAAATTTACAGAGTTCAGATAGCTACAAATTCCTCAAATTATTTTTGGGTAAAAACCTGGCATTATTTGTTAACATTAAAAATTTCCTAAACTTCCACTAATTATTTTATTTGTGAAAAAAAATTTACAAAAGAAAAAAGTATCAGAACTAAAGAAATATATATATGTATGTATATATATATATATTTTTATTATAGCAATATTTATTTCAGCAGAAGACATACCAATACCAAAGTAGAAATATCCTAACAGGTCTCAAGAAATAATATGTAATTTTAATAAGGAGAAGGTAGATATCTGTGGTAACTATAAATGGGTAATAAATGTACAATAAAGAGAGGTGAAGTGACACAATGAAATATAGCATATAAGTCCAACTTTAAGAAATGTGTCTGCACATGTATTTTCATATCCATAAATGGGAAAACAGAAGAGCAAAAACGAATGTATCAATGTGTATTTTGCTCCTTCCAAAATGAGAAGTGGCCATCTACTAATTCGCCTTGGATACTTCTATGTTGTATTAATGGCTGCAAAAGATATGCACTGCTTTTTAATTCAAATGACTATCACAAGGATTACTGAAAGGATAGACTTGTCTCTGGAACTTTCAATTAAAAAACAAAGGAAACAGAAAGGAAAGTAACTATGACCCTTTTGCCCAATTTTCATTTGTTCTCTGCCTCCAGGAAAATGCATTCTATGGAACATTCCATATACAAATCTCTTGGCATTAATCCACTTGGAGGTTGCCCCACTGAAAGCGAATATTGGCTCTTTAACAAAGCATAATTAAATGCACTGAACAACTAAAATATCCATATAATTATCACAAAGCCGATATAATTGCATACCCCCTTTTATTGGATGATATTATTGTCCCTACATAAGCACAATGATAGTTTAAACAGAATGGTCCTCCCCACTCTGGTTCAACTAAAATTATCCGATTAATCTACACATTGCCACTGGGAGAAAAGTAATCTACTAAACATCTCTGTCAAAATGGAACCAAGTTATTAAATTCTTATGTAGGAACACAACCATTCTCATTGGGGACAGGGGATTGAAATTCTAATAAAACAATTTCTCTTCAATATACTTAAGTCAGTGTCATGGATAGATTTTTCATTGAAATGTGGCTTATTTTCAAATTATTTTTAAAAATAGAATGCCTTAAACATCTATGGAAATGTCATTCCACAAATCAGGTATGCTTGTTACAGGGTGAATTGTGTTCCCCAAAACACATATGTTGAAATTCTAAGCTCCAGTCCCTGAGAAAGTGGCTTAACTTGGAAAGTATGACATAATTAGGTTAAAAGGAGACCATATAGATGGGACCTAATCCAATTTAATGGGAAGAGATTAGGACAGAAATATAAGGATGATATTATGAGGACACAGAGACAGGCTGACCATCTAACCAGAAAGGAAGGCTTTGAAATAAATAAGCCCTGCTAGCACCTTGATCTCAGATTCCTGGCCTCCAGAACTGTGAAACAGTACGGTTATGTTATCTAAATTGCCTGATCTATGATATTTTGCTATGAAAACACCAAAAAAGCTATACAACCTACATTACTGAATACTGCACAGATACTGACAATAGGAGCAAAGTTTTAAAGTTGGTCCTAATGATGGTAACAACATACTGTTTAGATATGTAACTATACTGTAGATCTCTAAAGATATGAGAATTGCTAAATAAAGAGTAAGAACTGAAAGGGAAAATCTTTTGGATAAGGCTTACAGGTTAGTAATTTACAAATTATATGGTAATTTCCTTTCTTCAGTGCCTTACACTTCAAATAGTTTATATAATTTTGAACCTAGCTACCATCTTTTGTGTCCAAGAATTTCTATTAATGGGATGGAGGAAAGAGCCATAAAATTAAAACTTTTAAAAGGTGGCATTGTAAGATGACTGAAGATATTGGACAAAGAAAAACTGCTGACTTCAAAACTCCAATTTCAAAGGCACTGAGTTTCCAGTCAGATCTCCAGTGAAGCACTTATCTTTTCTAGTCTAGAGTGTGCCATGAGCATTATTACCTTCCTCTAATCATCAGTCTTGGCGAGTAAAACATTGATCTGCAGAGGAGAGGGACCTTATCCTCCCTGCCCCCAAGAATTCTGGGGGACACAGCTACAAGCAAGTCTGTAAGGACTAAATGCATCCGATATTTGTGTTTTGCCCCCGAAATCCACATTCATTTTACCTGTAACTCCTTAGTATGTCTGTGACTATTGCACATGAAATAGTGTTTATTTTTCATTCCTCATTCTCAGGGACAGGGAGTGTTTCAGAAGAGGTCTGTTGCATTCCCAGCACATACTACCACATAGTCAAAGGCAGGTTCTCAAGCTGAGATGATAACTGAACACTAATTGTTTGCTTACACTGAAGTGTCAAAGGTTGATTCCCAATTTTTCCTTATTATCTTGACCAAAGTTTCCCCACAATGAAGATCTGAGAATAATAACCAATGTATTCATCGCCTAGTACATCCCAGGTGCCATGATGAACTCTTTACATAACATTTATATTTGAATTTTCTAATATATATGTGAAAGGAGACTAATAACCATTCACGTTTTCTAGTTGAGAATTGCAGGCTCAGATCCATGAAGCATCTATTTTTCAGCATCACACCGATAGTACCTAGCAGAGCCACACTGAGAACATAAGCAACACAGCAGATTTCGGGCCCTGAATGAGCCTACAGGCTTGCTTGGTGGTATTCACTGATGACAACCGGGTTAAAAACTTCATGCTGCAAACTTATCCCACAGCCCAAAATAATCTAGAGCTCTGCACAAAGAGGGGCCATGGACACAGTTGCTGGCACAAACCCAACTGTGCATCTTTTTGTTTCCTTGGTCATACTTCCCTGTATTGCATGTCGATGGCTTCTATACCTCCATTTAAAAACATGCGAAGAAATTACATCATGGAATGGCTTTTGATTTTTCAATTTTAATTCTGAGGACAAAACCCTGAGACAGTTTGTCTACAGGAGTGTACACAACCATGGCCACTCCTGCAGTGGCATCACGGGATGTCTCATTTTGCCCCAGCGTCACCTATAAATTGGACTTCAGCAGAAAAACTTACATTCAGTCTTTTTTCTTTAAGAAATTGAATTTACAACTCCCTTTGTAACACCCAGCCACACACAACAATAGACTAATTACTCTGGTCATTAAAGCAGATCAAGTGATGAAGGATAGCAAATCACTGGGGTCCACATCATTGTTCATCCCAAAGATGCCATCACCTACCCCTGTGCCTCGAAGAGGCAATAATTTCCAGGATTTCAACTATGCACATAAAACGGGTCCTTAATTGAGAGGCCTGCAAATACCCCCAGTGATATAATGAATCCTGGGGCACCGCAGGACTGTGATAGGAGCCAGAGCTCAGATTATTAAAGTCATGGTTAAAATGCCCCAAAAGGCACTCAGGGATTCACAGTGTGTCATCAATGGCACACTTCTCTCTTTGTCAGACCAAAGCTATTGCAGGGAAGCTTTCAAGGTCACCAGAAAATAACACAACCCCCCCCCAGACGTGGGTCCTAGGCGCTCATCTTCCCTTCTTGAGGCTGCCACCCAATGCCAGGCCATGGCTTCCCTTGCCCAGGGCCCCTGTGGTACCATAACAGACTCCTTAATGCACTGTCTTCTTTTTGCCTCCATTCTACAGTCCTATTTCCTGCTGATTTTCCAACATCTCTGGCTACTGGTACTTAGGCTTTATCTTGAGTTCTCTTTCTTATCATTCTTCACACTCTGTCCAGACGAGACCATTAATCCCCACGTTTTCTGAATGATCTGAATTCCCATGCTTCCAACACATCAACACTCTCGCCTTATTTCTGACTGTTGTCTTCATGTCCTCTAGTGCCTACTTCACATCTATGGTCTCCTGTCTTCCAAACATCTCACACATCACACCCACAACTTAATTTGTCTTCTTTTCACTAAGACTCAGTAGTTTTTCTTCTTCTCATTTCTGCCACTTCACCAAATGGCATACACATCCAACCAGAAGTTTCCAGAAGGAATGGAAGAGCCTGTGCCAATTCCTCTCCTAAGGTAAATAAATCTATGTTCTCACTTCCAAGCTCATAGATCCATTTAGCTCCTCACTCCTGCAGCTGCCACGCCCACCCAAAGCCTCCACCATCTCACCTGCCCAGCCCTCTGACTGATGTCCCTCTTCTGGCTCCTTCCACTGCAATCCATTTTCCACACTGCAAGGAAAGTTATCTTTCTAAATGGAAAATTTGATCCACTTCAACGGTTCCCAATTGTCCTTAAAGTAAAAGCCAAACTCCGTAACTTGCCCTAACAGCATCCTAGGTTACCTGGTCCTTACTTATCTCTAGGTCCATTGGCCATGGTTTTTTCTGATCATCACCTATAAACTCAAACACATACCAGTTTACCTTCTGCTCCAAAAGTGCATGATTCCCTTTAATATTCAGACTTCAGCACACACCATTTCCTCTATCTGAATGGTCTTGGTCTTAACCACATTTTTATCTCCAACTCCACTCCTCATCATCTATCACTATCCCTACAACAAAGTAGATAGATGCTAAATAAATTCTTCTTGAAGGAATATAGCAAGGTAACAGGGCACAAACAGGCCTGTATTCTTCCTTTCCTTTTTCTTTCTCTTTCTTTTCATCTCATCATAATTCATATCCAAGGGCTAGTTTTACTAAGCCTCTCACTCAAATTGAACAAATGAAGCTTTCATGTTCATTTGTACATTTTCCTACCATCCACACTCTTCTTCCCTGTGATTCTCTTTTGTTTATCAAAAGGCTCACACAACCTTCTTCTTAAAAATATCATGGTTTATTGTGTCTGCACCTTTATTATCAACCATCTCAAGTCTTTTTAGAACTAGACATGGAATAAAACTCATCATAAAATAAAAAACAAACCTGGCCACCACTAGCTCCAGCCCTCCCCCGTTTCTATGTCCTGAAATGCAGGCGAGACCATTAACACCTGTCCTTTATTAACAAGCTGTCTTGTATTTATGATAGTACGAGTTCTCTGTCTACATGATAAGCCTAGTACAGGAAGGCCTTTCAGGAATATTGATCTAGGAAAATAAAAAGAGTATGCCTTTGTTTTGTGGCAATAGTTTATAGTAGCTTCACAGTGATTAATAATGGCATTCACAGAACTCCTGCCCTCAGAGAGATAGGTGCTGTTTACACATTGCCTGTCACTCACAGGAGGCTGAGTTGCTGGCTGAAGGTCAAGGCTGGGTGCAAAGGAAGCACCTGCTCTCTGCAGCCTTTCCCACAAGTGCCAAGCAGGAGTGGTTGCTGTTTTGTTTTGTTTTTCTTTTTCCATCTGAGCAGTGTAGGAATTGCTGTTAGATTCTTAGATGTCTGAGCACCCACTGTCCTGAGGAAGGGGTGAAAACTGTTTCTTCCTCTCCCCAAATAGGATATAGAGTAGCACATGGTACCTAAGGAAGGTAGAGTATGAGTAAGTAGGAAGAGGGGATGAGGATGGGGAGCAGAAAGAAGAACAGAAAAGGGCAAAGGGAAAGAGCAAGTGAAGGCTTGTCCCCTATGTCCCCCTGATGCAGTTCACTCATCTCTGCGCTTTAGGCAAACTTACTTCCATAAGTTCAGAGGAGTGACCTTTTCAACTCAGGATAATGCAACATGTCAGTAAGATCACTGTTTTAAGAACTGAACATCAACTTTTGTAAATAATATATTTACTTGTTTAAATTTTTATTGTGTCTTTCTTTTACTAGATTTGCATTTACTAAAAGAACTCTCTGAGACGATGAAAATTTTCTCTTTTTGTGTTACAAGCTGAATGCCTTGCATCCACAAATCCATATGTTGAAGTCTTAATCCCCAGCACCTCATTTGGAGATAAGCTTTATTAAAGAGACAATTAAGTTAAAGCAAGTTCATGAGGGAAGGCCTATATCCCATTATCAGTGGTGTCCCCCCAGAAAAGGTGATCACAACATAGACACCCATGAGGGATGACCACGTCAGGACACAGGAGAATCTATAAGCCAAAGGCGGAAGCTTCAGAAGAAACTAAATCTGCTGAGCCCTTGATCTTGGACATTTCCCTCTAGATCTTATGAGACACGTTACCCTTGTTTCAATCACCCCATCTTCAGGAGCTTGGGAGGGCACCCCTATCAAACAAATAACATTATGCTGTCCAGCATGGTAGCTTCTAATCACATGTTACAATTAAGCACCTGCAATGTGACTTGTGCCACTGAGGCAGTGTTTAAATTTAAGTAATCACATGGTGCTGTAGCTGTCATATTGCATATTGCATACACAGCTCTGAAAAGTCTGAGGCTTTGTCCTTTTCCTGTTTCATTTACACATATATCAAGCACCAGTAGAACGAGATGAGAAGGTCTGAATTTCAGAAAAGACAATCTTATTAATGGCTTAGGGTGTTTTCCCGAAAAGTAACATTAAACATCACTCTGCAAACTATAATAATCATAGAGAGTACAGTAGTAACTAGCACCTACTGATCACCTTCCTGGTGCAAGCTCTTTGACAAGAGTTTTCTGTTCATCGTCTCACATCTATCCAGTAGTGCTATCAGGTGAGTATAATGATTTTCCCAACTTCACAGATGGCAGAGGAAGTTCATTATCAACCAAGATCATGTAGCTAGGAGGCTAAGCCACCTGAATCCACATGTGAGCAAGCTGACTGCAGAGAGTAAAGTCAGCCCCCAGCATCAGTTGATAAACTTTGGTCTCTGTTACTTGTTTCAGAAGGCCTTCTCTTTCCTTCACAAGTTGTTGATTGTAGAGTATGATGGTGGAGGCCAAGAATGGCAGGAGGAACTCATGAGGTCAAAGGTCCATTCAGTACTGCATGCAGCCCATCGGAGGTCTTGTGATCTGAGAAACACACCTAGGGGCACCTAATATATCCAGTGGTGCTCAGGAAGAGTTTCCAACTGAGTCTTTAAAGATGACCAAGCCAGACTTCAGTTAGAGGGCTGTGCACACCTCCAAAAGATACAGCGGCCTTTGATGGAGTCACATCACCCCCAGTGCACTGAGATTTGGAAGCCCTATGCAGATAAATTTGGCCTGAAGGAGAAATTCTTGTTTCCTTGGGTCTCTATGCACCCATAGGTCAACTGTCAAGAAGTATAGTACCTAACATGTGGGGTTGAAAGTGAAAAAAAAGTCATGTAAATCACACAACCACTGGTAAGCAGAACATAACAAGTGTTCCATAAGTGTCAGCACTCATTATTCCTAATGTTGATAGGACCCTAGTTATGATTATTATTTCACAATCCCAGAATGCTTTCTGGGAGACTCACTTTTAGGCTACGTTAGAACATACTTTTTAGCTTCTAACAAAAAATACTAACAATGGATGGAGCTTTGGCAAAACCGGCAAGCACAGGTCTTGGTTGAGGGTATACTCTGTTGAATTTGAGGCAATAGGCCTGAGAAATGAGTGCGAATGGTTGACAGCAATGCTTGAAGGGGTGGGAAATGTGGAATGTGGCAGTGGAATGTAAACATCCTATCTGTTTACAGAAAGTCCCACAAGTCCCTAGCATCTTAAAAAAGCCCATTTTTTCTTATTGACACTATCTGCTTGGATGTTTGAGTTTGTGGCCCCTGTTGTTCAGGGGATATAAAGAATAACACATGATCAATATTTCCAGGGTTATATATATTTCTAGACCTATTTATTACTTATCCCCTTGCTACCTCAGGTTCAGAACGGATTAAATTGGCTTCTATTGACAAACACAATACAGCAAGATAAAGTAGATTTATTTATCTTGTTAATAGATGATAAAAGTAAAAAAAAAATGTATAGGATGCATACTACACCCAGGAATGCAGCTAATCTTGACACACAAAGCACAAAGTCCTCTATGTTTGCTGCAAGGTGATCACAATTTCATCCTGGTTCCTCCAGTCAACCTGGAAGGGAATCTTACAATTAAGGCTCATCATTACAGTCACTTCTATTTATGAAAGAAACAAGGTTCAAAACCAGCATGATTATTCCGCAAAGCAAAAGCATAAGGAAGTATTTCCTTGTCTGAGCACTTGAGTAGTTGTACAAAGAAGTGGGTGTATTGCTAGAGTAACAGGGGCCATGCCACCCCACACTGTGGACACTGTCATGGCCCTCCTATTGTAGATGAGGAACCATGCCTCCAGAAGGCCAGAGAATGCTTTTAATTAAGAAGTGAAGTTCAGATTTGGATTCACATCTTTAGCATACAGTGGAATTTGTATTTCCAAGCCACTAACATACAGATGTGCCCACCACATCCCCAGAAATGGAACTTTGCCTCTCTTCCTTACTGTATCCTTGGGTGCAGATTCCTGCTAGTGCCTGAAAATGGAAGCTTATAGAAACAATTTTAGGACGGGACAGTGCATCAATTAACATTGAGTTTATGGCATCGGCAAACATGGATGAAAACACGTCTTTCTTTCTCCACATCCTGAGTCCAGCTTCTCAGTCCATACCGTCACTGAAGCAGGGCAGGGAGGTCAAGCCACCTGCATCAGCACACATCTGAGAGGAGGCTGTCCTGGGTAACTATGGCAATGACAGCCCTTTTCTTCTTGCATGCAAGAAATCACAGAATATAAAAGCACTCTTAAATTATACTCTAGAGTTCTACATCAGGAATTTAATCCAGTGCTGATACTAAACACTGAAAACCCAGATGACTTTTCCTTTTTATGCCACCCTTCCACATACCAGTGCACATCGTAAGGCTCCTTGAGGGAATAAATCCTCTGAGTCGGCTAACCAAAGAAAGCAGCTGTTTATAGGAATCTAAAACTACTCAGCCCTTAGCTATCATCAACAGAAAACAAATGTTTTTTGTAGAACCTTTGGCAGCACCTATTCAGACGCCTGCCTTCCCAACAGATGCACAATCCACAGTGTTCCTCCTCAAATCAGATCACTGCAATTCCTGCAAAATACCTGTTACACTTCAGGCCTTGGAGGACCCTAGTGCCCCACAGAGGGCAACATGGGTGCATGTGAGCAGTGAGCCTGATTTTTTTTCTGAATGAGCTGATGAGGGAATAATTTAATTCTGAGACCTTAATGTAGAACCATCTAGTGAAGCTGTTGTGTTTTATGAGCAGCATTTTACCTCTTGCATGGTCCCCACTCACATGCCCATTATTCTGATTTTTTAGTAAAGAACTGTAAGGATGTTTGGCATTTCTGATTCTGGACTTGGACAATCCACAACACAGTGACAATGACAGAAATATAGGACTCTAAATATCTCTGCCTTCTTGATACTCCCAACTTTCTTTATCAGTGTGATTTTATACAAAACCAACTACACATCTGCTTAAATTAGTTTATGAAAATATGTTCTTTTTTTCTCTTATCATTAATTTCTTATCAAATTTAAAATGACTGCAAATGGCTGCTTTCTCTCAACTCCAAATGAAGTATATTCTATTTTTTATTATTTTTAAAAATCAAAACAGAAAAAGGGTAGAAATAATACAGAATTTCCAAAAAACAGTAAATAGAAACAGAAAATAAAAACAGAGGCTACACACGTACTTTGGATTTGGGGGACATTTAATAGAATGAGTTGGTGGAATGCACAAAAACTATTGCAGAATGAATCCGGACAGAGCACATATACTTCCTCCTTAGTGGTTTTTCCATAGAGAACCTAACTACAGACTCATGGGTCTGTACCACTGGTTCTCAGAGAGATGGTATCCTCTGGGTGACATGCAAAGGACAAAAAGAAAATCTGGAGATGTTTTGGGTTGTCACAACTGTGGTGGAAGTGCTGCTGGTAGGTAAAGTCTGGGATCCTGCTAAACAATATTTGGTGGACATAAATATCCTAGCCCAACTTTAAGTCATGTGAGCTGAGGTGTCACAGATGTCACTGACTGGATATACTTTGTATATATTCAAAAAATAAATGGTTCAGAAAAAAATATATGGAATGAAGAGGAACAAGTTTATGGGCACAACAACATAATACTCCAATTATTGTGCTGATGAAGGGAAGGAAGGAATAAGAGAGATGAAGAGAAAGAAGAGAGAGTGGCACTCACTCTTGTCGTTGTTATTTATTCAGCTAACCAATGTGACAGTGACGCACTGCATTCTGCTTTTATTTTGAATAAACACTAACACTTGGGTTCATCCTGATTGGATGGCTGCCTTTCCCCTTTCTTAAATTAAAAAGAACAAATGTTCTCTTCTTTACCATCCTCTTTCAGAATGATGAATAAAAGGTTTAATTTACTGAGTGCTAAAAATAAAAAGCCTCCTCATAACTCTGAGATATCATCTGGTATGATATAAAGGCTGGTTTAAAAATCTGGATTATGAATCCTAATTTTTATAGTCAGTATCAGCAAACTTTAAGTGTAAATAAATGTATGATTTGTGCATGCACATAGAGATATACAACGTACATACCTCTTAATATAGATGCATGTGGAATTAGTGCATAGTCTAAAAATGAGCAACTTTTCTACTGATAGACAACTAGTCCAAGGATTCTGGCAACTATAGCCTGTGCATTAAAATGATTGAGAGAAAAACTAGCTTTCAGAATGTACTGTCAGTCCATTCAACGCATACTAAATTTTTATAAAATGTAATTTATATAACTCCCATTCTGCATAGTCCAATTAACTTCAAACAGGTATATAATTGTGGATCTTGAGGGATCTCTTAAACCATTATTACTAAATTATCCAGTAGATAGCAAGATGACATTTCCAAATCCATTTAACTTATGGTCACAGGTTCTAAACTAGGCCTTTCTGGCAGACTATGTAACTGTACTGTACAAGAAATCTGTTAGACAATCTGTCACATAAACAGATAGGAAATGTACATAATGCAATGCTTGAAGAAAAAAGAGTCCAATAGACCATGAACTTTTAATGAATGAATTTTAACAGTTTGCAATCTGGTGTACAGTTTTCAAAGTTTTCCTGCTGAAAAAGACTCTGACTTGTGCTTTATGTTTTCCTAGACTTGATTTAATTAAAATGACAAAGAGTGAAAATACATTTTTCACTCTTGAATAGAGAAAACCAGAGGGAAATACAAACCCATGCTGACTAGCATTCTAGACAGAGGCCTTTTGCTTCCTATTTGGCAATGGTCTGGGAAATCCGGAAATTTTTAGCTCTTACTAAATTTCTTACTAGCATATACTAGGTCTCTATGTCATATGGATAATATAATCACAACCCCATCCCTATTTCTGTCTCTTTGATTTTCTTTTGGGCTTTTCTATATGCCACGCTTTAAACAAGGTTAATGATTTAAAATAGTACGTGCAATAAACATAACTAGCTACATGTACAGTATACAGCAAGAAGACATCTCCACACCGACTATACCTAGTTAGTAAATGTAATTAACTAGGATAATTTTAGAAAGTGGATGTTCTTACCCCCATTTTACAGATGAGGATACTGAGGCTCTACAAGCTGGCCACAATTACATGTACTTTGTTCCCCAGACACTTGTCTCATCAGAGCATGGAAACCATTGATGCACATTTGTCAATAAATAAAGTGATCCAGAGTGTTTGTTCTTTTGCTGTGTTATTTGAGTGCCTCTTGCATAAATATTTTTAACGTTTAAAATCTATGATTTTCTGAAGACAGTACAATGCTTTGAACCAAGTTCCTCATATTCTGAAATGATACCCCTGGGAATCATTAAAATATTGACAAACAGAACAGAAGCCACAAATATTTTTAAACAACCCCATGATATGTAAGGTGCGGTGTTGTGTACCAGGGATGCTGAAACATATGAAGCTTATCTTCAGAGAAATCAGAACCAAAAAAGCAAGATGAACAGTGGAGATAGCAGGCTTTGGGGAAGTCTCTGATGCCATGGAATTCCCTAGCTCTTGCCTCAGTCCTCTAATAATCTGATTCTACGCAGTCTCTCTACATGGTACTGATTATGCTAATCGTAGCCACATTTTTGGTCTCAGTGCTATAGTGTCAGCCAGAGAGAACTTGCCAGAGTTCAAGATGCATGAATACAGAGGTTGACCAGATAGCTCTAGAGCCATCCCATGACTCTTTGAAAAGCATTAGGAGATTCTACATAAAACTCACTATTTCTGTAGCCTCTTCCTTCTTGTTCTGACTTTCTCCTCAGATGCACCCCTATCCTGTCACCCCCAAGCTGGAAATCTGGAAGTCATTCTGAATCACTATTTTTCTCCTCTACCATGAATGACTCCCACACATGTTCTAGCCCTGTTTCTAACTCATCAGATTCTCCTCATCTTTGGTCTGGAATGTTCACAACAGCTTCATACTAACCACTTCCCACCATCAACTTCAATCTCCCTCAGATCCATTCTGTCCTGTGGTGAACTCCAGTGGAAATTAAGAACTGGCCATTCACATCCCCTGTGTCAAACCTTGGTGTCACTCTACTATGGCATGGCACAAAGGCCAGTTCTTCAGAATATCACTTCAGCAATGCTGTTTTTAGCATTCTGCTTACTCTAACTTGCACTTGATATGCTAACCAAAGCAATTTATATTTGTTCCTCCACTGCTGTCTGCATCTTCTTTTTTCCTCTGCCCTTTGATTCTGTACTTTTGCCTCTTTGGCCTTTTCTTCTTATTGTAGCTACTGCCCAGAATATTGGCTTTTGGAGCCCTTCAAGACCTGTGAACTGTTAGAACCTGAGCATGTTGAATAAAGCAAACACTATTATTGGCCTTGTAGAGTCAACGCCCCGCCCAGAGGGAACTGACAAAACTAAGAAGCAAATGCCTGAGATTAATAGTGCTCAACACTGTAACAGAAATGGAAGAGGGCACCATGAATAATAACAGGAGCTTCACTTCATATGGCACATTGCGAACTTCTGATGCTGTGCTCAGGAAAATTATATATATATATATATATATATATATATATATATATATATATATTTGGATGTATGGATGGATGTATGGATGGATGTGTGTGGATGGATGGATGGATGGATGGATAGATGAGTGGATGGATGGATAGGTAAAATGAGTGGGAAGATGTATGGGTATGTGGGTGAAAGAATATTAAAGAATGATCTACAAAATGGAAAAACATTTTCCTCTATCATTTCAAATTTTAAGATCACTGATTAAAATTGCGTCCTTGGTAACAAGTACATCTTAGCTGCTCTCATCTAGGAGCTTGTGAGGACATCTTTTACAGTAGGAAAGAAGTTGCAGAGCACACTGGGTGTTTTCAAGCATTGTTAAGGCTCCTGCTTACATCCTTGAGAGATTTTCAGAAAGGTCCTTGTGTATTAGAGAGTTGCTGAGGATAAACGCTTTACAGGGGGAAAAAAAGCAAAACAATGCAAAAGCTGCTAAACAAGGCATGCCCTTCCAAGACGGGGGATGGGAAGAGCAGCAGTAGAAGAAATCTTTTATAGAAGAAGGAGCATTTTTAGTCCATTTTGTTTTTCTTTCAGTTGTGGTATTAGGGAGAAAAGAAGAAAGATGAGGGGCAGGATGGGAGTCTACAGGAAGAAAGAAAGAAAAACAAGGGGAAAAAAGAATATCCTCACCTTTGACTTGGTCACGATTTAGTAGGAAAAGAATATCTATTTCCTTAATATAAATGAAAGGATTATAATGGCTCACCCAGGTCTATATGACACCAAACATCAATTTTTCCAGACAAACCAATGATTGAGAACTAGTTGCCAAGTGCTGGCAATATTTAAGCATTCAGCAATATTTTCTGAATTCTTGTTCCAGATACAAATTCTAGGAGCTCACATCAGAATCAGTATCTCTGAGGATGGGACTCAGGAAAGTGTTTTTTATCACATCTCTAAGTTTGAAAACCCATGTTTAAAAAGATATCTGATGTCTCCTTCTCATATCACATGTTGATCATGAAGATAGGTGACACAAGCAAAAAGGGGACAGGTTTTAAAAGTGCACCATGATAATAAATCCTGAATTGTTAGGAAATAAAAGGAAAAAATATAATAGCTAATATCACAAAAATCTCACCTTTGGTGACTTCTGCATACTAGAAGAGATTTTCTTAGGGGGTTTTAAGTTGCAAGAGGACACGGGAAGACTGTTCACTCCTAAGTAAAATCATAGATATCCACTTATCCCCTTTTGAATCTGCCTCCTTTAAACACCAAAATGACATATATGAATTTTTCTATATTCACCACTAATTCAGATCATATCCCTTGCTCTTTACTATGAGATGGTTTGAGCATGGCCACCAATATCCCTTTCTATCTGGTAGCATGGGAGGGAAGCTTGGTAGATTCTAGGCTCTAAAAACCAAAACAACTTGGAGATCAAACCTGTGAATTTTTTTGGCCAATCTTTAGAAAGTTATTTTGGCAAACACATAAAATTGTACTGCTTAGTGTAATTCTGAGAATTTCTCTTATTAGTAGAGAATCATCATAATGGTGATCTATGATCCCATGGTCACTACAGATAGAGGCAGAGTAAGTGCCTGATTCAAGAGGGCAAGGACTACCACCCCTGGGTTGGGGATGACGAGAGTTTTCAGTCCTCTCCAAGGGCTAAAGCTACAACATGCAGAACTGCCACATGGCCCTGATAGGTGAGGTCAGCCAGGCAGAAATAAAAGAAATCAGAGTTGACAAATGGGTGAGAGACAGAGTGTAGCAGAGAACCTGAGAGGCAACAGTGGCAAAACGGTGGAGCCAGATCCTTTAGGACTTGTAGGTCTTATTTATTCTCCTAATGCTCCTTACAACATTTTTCCCCAGCTCCTTCAAAATCCTAACTCACTTGACTGCCCTATTAACTCCTCATGTCTGCCAGACACTCACTCCAACTCAAACTATTCACAAAGTACAAATGTCAGCACCCTCCTTCCACTATGGTTTTGCTCTTGAGGCTGAGATGCAGCACCCAATATCCTAGCCCCATGTAGCTCTCTCACCATCAGCTCTAATAATATCTACTCCTACTCTATCTCAGTCTCAGTCTCTGTCTCCATGGACTATACTAGACCTTTTCCCCATCTCTGACCTTTTAGATCTCATTTTCAGACTACTGGATTCTACCCTGCCAGGTCATCCACTCTGTTGGTTACAATATTTGTTCACCTTGAGGAAACCACCAGTGCCTTAATCCAAACTTTTTTTTTAACCTTATTGTATCTTATTTCACTAATGTCTCAGTCTAAATGTCACAGCCCAGGACCAAAATCACTCTCATTTGATGAATATTTTAGAAAGCAAATATAGCAGATACATGAAATTATCACGTGACATCTTTCTAAAAATGTATACTAATATTAAAAAGTAATCCTAATTACTTGGCCAGAAGTAAAAGAATTACTTCGTAAAAGATGATCTTCATCCCCTTATCCTCTCAAATTCTCCTGACCAAAATCAACCTTGATTAAGGCCAATCACGTTGCTGAGGGCAGACGTGTACTACTGTCTTCACCTTCCTCTATCACACAGGCTTCCAATTTCCCTTCCCTCTTCTCCAGTGTCTTATGTTATGCTGTGAACCACCTTCCTGTGCCTCATCATCAACATGTACATCAACATGGGTTTAGATGTGGCCATCTGAACCCAAAACTGCATTAGTTCAAGACCTTCTAAGTACTGTTTTTAACCTTTCCATTGAAATTATTGAAAGGAAATCAGACTGGTCCAGCTCTGCACATAATGACTGATCTACCCTTGGGTCAATTGCTCATCTTGATCCTTTCAGATGTGTTTGAACCATGGAAGGCAAGAGCTTGGGAGGACATCTGCCAGAGGAGCGAGAGTCTATGGAGGTACCTCAGACAACATGTCTACAACTCTAAGAGATATTGTAGTCCAGAGCCGCTTGTGGGTTGCTTAGCAACTATAGCAGTTCTGAGCCATGCACAACTGGAGAACAGTGATTTGGGGAAACAATTTGTCAAGGAGTCAGGGCAGGTATATTGTCTTGAACTCAACACCTTTCCTCTCTCCAGATTTCATGGTAGATGCCCAAGGCCATTTTAAGAGCCATGAAGAAAGGGATGGAAGGGAGGGAGAGGACAGCCTTCATGCCTCTGCAATCCTACCGTTTGTCCAGGCATCTCATGCGGGCCTGAGCAGAGGCACAGCCTGAGTTAAGAGCCACTGTGATTTCTGCAGCGCCCACAGCATGTTGATCATGCCGGTCAAGCTCCTGGAGAGGCAGCTGGCCACCCTGACAATCTGCATTAACGTGGGTGGATGGTGTTTGATTAGACCTTCGTAACGGCGGTTTCCATTTGCATCTTTCATCGGGGGCTGAAGGATGAGCTATTTGTCCTGCCCATCCAGGAGCTGCATCCACAGTGCCAGTATTCAGCTGACCTTGTGGAAAAAACAAACTTCCACCGGCAAACGAGACATCTACAGTTTCTGCTGGGACGTGGCTGTCCTCAAGTATGTGAGTTTTGATCACAAAATCATTTTATAAAAATAAGCTGGATTAATTTCATCCAGGGTCGGTTTTCAAGACACTTCTGATAGCCACAGAACCTCAGATTGTTCTAGTGGTGCAGAACTTGAAGCTACCAGCAGTAAACATTTAAAAAATGTCCTTCAACAGGAACTGTCACCCACTAGCCACATGATCAGCTGCAAATCCTACGAATATTCACAGATTAGCCAGTGAGTATCATAAACAATGCTAAACACAAGATACAAAAGGGAAGAACCAAAGAAATATTTAGATAGTTGAGATTCTCAGTGGTACCATCTGTGCCTCACTTACCACTACAGGGCATGTTCCAAAGACAAAGCTCTTATAGGGTGCTTGGTAAACCTCCAGGGAATGTCTGACATGTGCTTCTTGACTTTGCTCTCTTCACCTGTGACCAAATGACACTAACCTCACCTCCTAGGATTCAAAGAAGTCATAGCTGCTAGCAGGTTTGCAAATAATTTGACACATTGGGTAAGCCCTGGGGTCACCTAAAAACACTAAAAGCAATTAGCTGGTGAAGACCCTAGGTCACTACTAAATTTAGACAGTTTAAGGTCTTCATCTGAAACAATTTATAAAATTGCACGCAGCATTTTAGCCATACTTCATGACACAGAAAAGTGTCAGGCTTGGTAGAAAAAAAATATGAAATGCAGACTGACTGTGAATTTTGACTCCAACTCTTACAATTTTAGCCAGATTTCTTGCCTTTCCTGAGCCTCACTCTCCTCATCTTTAAAATGGGGACAATACTATAGAATGCATAGGTTAAAAACCAAAATAATACCTAGAAAGTACAGAGTATAGTGTCTGGATTTATTAAATGCCAACTACAGTGGTACCTCAGTTTATGGTCTTAATCTGTTCCATGATTTTAAGGAAGATAGTTGTGCTTGTGTTTGTGTGAGGAAGATGGCTGAAGTAGTGTTGGTTACCTGATGCAGAGTTTGCAAATGGAAGCAACATTTTGCCAAATACTTTTAGTTGCGAACAAAACTGTTTGAAAACAGATGTTTGTGAATTGAGGTGTTACTATATCAGACAATCAGTAGCTATTGGAGTATGGGATCATTTTTATGCCTTTCCAACTTGAGTCTATTAAAGACATCAATATGGAATGCACAAATGGACTGGTCTTTGACAAGACATCAGTGTAAACACACATGGACTCCCTTAGCAAAGTATTCCTGGGAAAAAACAGCACAGGAATTATCCAGCTATTGTTCTCAACCCAAGAGTCAAGGACAGAGTGTGGTATCTTCCTTCTCCTGACAGAATGGTCCCATCTAGATAGCTTCTACTGGTGGTGACTGATGTGTGACTAAAGCAGAGTAACAATTCCTGACAAGCCTAATGAATGGATCTGAAGTACTACTAATAGCTTGTAGAATATTTTTTATGTCAAACCATGTGCTGAGGATACTGATCAAACAAATTTAACAACAGAGCCAAAAAAAGGGGGGGGACTCAGTTTGGGCTTTAAGCTGCAAACAAAATAAGTTAAACAGAAACATGTTCTGTGTGTTTAGTTCTGCACAGAAATTTTTAAAAAATACATTGCATTCAGTATAAATTAATAAAATCCAATGAAGTGAGTTCAGGCCAGTGGGGAATTTCTGGAGCTTGTAAGGGAAGATGCTATGAATGGTGGTTGGCTCTGGGAGAACACAAACAGCCTCCTGCTCCCTGAAGTCCTTGGGTGATAGATCTCCTCCTAAAATAGTATCTGTGCAGGAGATGAGGGGAAACGATTGCCTATTAACTTGGTTTTTAAGTCCAGATGAAGAACCTTGAAAATAGCCAAAGATCCAAAAATACTGAGTAACTCCACATTCCAAGGGACTGTTTCTTCTCTCTATATATAGTAATTCAAAAATAGACATCTCAGATTCTGGGCCTGCAGGACTGAAGAATGATTATGCTCATGGACTGGAGAGAAAAAAATCATAATCAAGCTGCCATGTTGTCATTTTGCTTAGTGTCAGTATCTCTGCAAAGTTCCTAAAAAATCATGACCTTTCCCATAACCCTAGTCTCCTCAATACACATGTGCTATTTTGTGTGCATTTTCATTCAGTCAACCAAAAAAATCTCAGAAGTTACATTTGGTTTAGGAATAGAAGTTAGCAAGATTTTCTTTATGCATAATACAGCCTAGTAGCATTATTGACAAAAGGCTCATGGATTACTTGGTAACATGTATAGTAAGTGTTGAAAAGGAGATGAGTGCTGGGTGGAAATTTGTCTCCCCTTAAAAATAATCAAACTTGAACCTGTATGTTAAATAGAACCTCACAATAACAAAAAAGGGGAGGAAAACCATGAAAGACACTGGCAAAGAGGTTTAAAGTATGTTTTAAAATATCTGTGATGCTACATTATGTATGAGGAAATCAAACATCTGTTTTCCAAGAAAGATCCTAGTGAATGGCACTAGGTGGCATCTTGCAGGTATTTATGTGTTTGTGACTGTGATAGGTATAAAGCATTCTAACAGAAAAAAAGTTTTTTTTAAAAAAAAGAAAAGTAAATTTTCCAGGGATTCTAAATATGCATTACCAAATAGCTACTTTTAATTAGGATAGCTCAAATACTCCCATGGTCAATGGCACCTTTAATACAGGTATAACATTTACTTAGCTTTATTGACCTGCATTTGTCTTTCTAACTAGAAGATAAAATGCTTATTTCCTTTTTAAAAAGTGTTCACGATTTCCTTGTCCCTTTCATTTTCTTTCCAAAAATTAGAGCAAGTTTTCTTCCAATGCACTAAGAATGGAGTTTATGGAGAAAGAGAAAAGGAAAAATTTAGCAATTCCTAATTTAATTTTGGCACCTGTACCCCAGGATCCCAAAAGAGTGATCTTAAAACAACAAAGCAGACAATGGAAATTATCAAATAGGAGATGGAGTTCATGATGGGAAAATGGTAGCCTGAAAAGTGTGGCTTGTGTCTTAATAAGTCATAAATGTGTATACCTTTGGAATTTGATGAATGGCATGTTTGTTATAAGTTGAACTACTAGTTGACTACTGTCACCCACACAGGCCCCTGCTCTTACTTATATGAAAATTAGCAATCCAGACCCAGATCATTTGTGTCCCACATACCATAAAATCTTGCAAACATTATGATTGCAGAATGTGATGAAGTGATTTATAAGCAAATACAGATAACAGAAGAAAAAGCAAAAACTTGTAGATAGGTAATGCCCTAGTACCTACAATGGTGGTGCGAGAGGGCATTAAATTCAGAGAAGTGTTAAATATGATACCACATGTCTGCTGACCATCAGATTGCTAACAGATGGCTTGAAAGTACTCCAAACAAGGAGAAGTGATCCTTATAGAGTAACTGGAAAAGAATAATAAGCAATTCCCTTGTATTTCTTTAGGGCCACAGACTGTTGGGCTGAGTAATGCTGCAGAACTAGTGTACTGTGATGTTAGGATACCCATGAAAAGATGAGGAATGTGGGCTAGAACTTACACTCATAGAGGATTCATCAATCCACCCAAAGAGTGATAATAAATGGAGCAGCTATGTAGTAAATGTACATATCTTCCAGCATGATTCACGGGCTCCTTGGAAGCAGGTCTTCTGTTTGTAGTTTATCAGTTAGCCTCCTGGGTTGACTTGCACATGGCAGAATTTACTAAGTGCCAAGTGAAGAATCATCACTCACAAATTGTTGGAAGAGTAGAATTCATTGGAATAAAGTATGTGAACATTTTCTAAAAAGTATAAGTACTTAGCAGCAGTCCAGAGACTATTAGAAAGCCGAATCAGAGTCTCTGTCTGGTTAGATGTTATTATCAACAATGGGAAGGACGACCTGAAAGATGTGTTTATCAAATTTACAGATGGTGCAGAACCCAGAGTTAGCTTGCAAGTAGAGTGACAGAATCATGATTTCAAATTGTATTTATAGACTGCAAGAATAGGCGGAATTCTATTTTAGTGGTTGCTTTTTATGTGAGAGGCATCATGCTATGTGCATTACATACATTAGTTAATTAAATTAAGTGAGTTAATGCACAGTTCATATATCTGAGTTTTCAATTCAACGCAGAGGGTGAATCAGGCATCTGAGGCAAATTTCTTGGATGAATAATCTATGTTTAGGAAGACTTAGGAAGATGGATGGCCACAGGGAAGAGAAAAATGGGTGAGGAATGTAAGCCAGTAAAAAAGAAAAAAATCTATGATCTCTAAAGATGGAGTAGGTAGGATAATACCCCTCATGCAAAGTCGTCTACCTTCCCAACCCAAGAACCTGTGAGTATACTATCTTAGATAGCCAAAGCAACTTTGTAGGTATGATTATCATCAGGCTGTTATTAAGGCTGTATGATTAACATAAGGCTGTTCAAAGAGAGAGAGGGAGAGAGAGAAGGGACATAGAAAAGGAGAGGGAGAGAGCAAGTGACAAAGGGAGTGGGGGGATAGAGAGAGAGAGAGACAGAAAGAAAGCAAAAGTAAAAGTAGAAAGGAGACTTAGAGAAAAGAGAAAAACACAAGAATCAGAAGGGGGAAGGCAGGGTAAGCAGAGAATGGGGGTAAAAATTATCAAAATATGTTATACACATGCATGAATGTTTCAACATGAAGTTCATTATTCTCTATCCCTACTTTGCACTAATAATAATAATTAAGGATGTTGACAAGAGGAGATGATCCTGGATCATTCAGGGGGTTTCAGTATTATACACATGTCTTTAGCGGAGATAAGAGACAGGAAAAGGAGATGCAACAATGGAAACAGAGAGGAAGTAACATGTTTGGAGTTGGCAGAAGGAACCACAAGAAATATGTCCACCTCTAGAATAGAAAGGAAAGGAAAAGAGGTTCTCCCTTGGAGATTCCAGAAGAAATACAGGTCTGTGAGCTCCTTACAAACTTCTGGTCTCCAGAGTCATTAGGGAATATGTTTATATGTCTTAAGGCACTGAATTGGTAGCAATATGAAAGGAATACAGAAGGGAAGGGAAATTCTGAGAACAGCAGATTGCTGTCCTTCGCAGATTGGTCTCTGGCCTTACAACTCGGCAGCCTGCCTGAGTCTCAAGAGAAAGGTGGCAGAAGACTGTAAGACCGGACAGAGTAGACGCTGTGTTTTGCAAGTAATGACAGAATAGTGACTCAATTTGTAAAAGACCATTCCTTTGCCAATCTAACAACTGTGTTGCTACAGGCAAGAAAAGAAGCCAAGCTTCCCTGCTTGTTCTTATGGATACTTGTCTTTCCCTGGATCCTTCATCTATTCTGCCAGTAAATTCAGGCTACTAGGTCCACAAAAACCTGCCCCAATGCAGTGAAAAATCACTGCATCCACAGTTTCACTCAGGATGAAGATACCATTGTCCCTACCTTGCATTGCAGTGGCTGTCAACTGGGCTTTTGGCTTCTGCTTTGACCTTTCTGTTCTCAAACCAAGAACTAGAAGAATCACGTCACACAGATGAGATCATGGCATGATCTCAGTCAATATCGTTCTTACTGAAGATGTGTAAGATAATGAGGGTGATGAGCATGGTGATGATGATGGTAGCAGATTTATTGAATACTAACTATGCATCAAACACATTTCTAAGCACATTCACTTATTGCCACCTGAATCACCACCACACAATAAACACCAGTATCAACCCCTTCTTGCAGATAAGAACATAGAAGGAGACACAGTGATTTGCTGCATGACATGGAGCTAGTAAAGGATGAACCAGAGGCTCAAAACCCTTCCGCCCATTTGGACTGAAAGTCACCATGTTTGGAATGCCTCACCTTGTACCTGCTGAGACCTCAGACCATGCCACCTACCCATTTGCCCTCTAACTTCATCTACTCACCTCCCTTCACTCTGCCCTTAACACCTCTAGACTTATCTGAATGCAGATCAGATTTCTCACTAAGATTCCAAGTTGGCCTGGAGAGCAGAAATGCACAGAGCTTCCTGGGTACAAATCCTGGAGGAGTGTCATGATATGTCACCTAATTCGCTTTTCTCCTTCCTCTTGCCAGGCTTTACATAGCTTGAAAGGCTGACCTTTCTTTCTGTATGTTCTCCGTCAGTTCAGCATCTACCTGACTCACCCATGCTAGACTCTTGACGCTTCACACTGTAGAGTCACACCCCGAGGATCCTCCACGCTGCCTCCTAACTTGATTCAAACCTACCTGCCTCTCTTCAAACCCACTATCCATGTCTTAGTCAGATCACCAGTCTTTTCCCACCTAGATCTTGGCAGCAGCTACCTAAGAAGGTGTTATGGTTCAGATATAAAATGTCCCCCCAAACCTCATGTGTTAAGGACTCAGCCGCTCATGTATCACTGTTCAGAGGGGAGACCTTTGGGAGGTGACTGGACCGTGAGGGCTTTAACTTCATTAATGGCCTCCTGCACTGATGGGTTCATAGCTTAACAGGCTATCGGGAGGTGGGGGAAAGTTTAGAAAGTGGAGCCTGGCTGAAGGACTGAGGTCCAGAGATATATCCTGGAAAGGGATACATATTCTCTGTAGTCTACCCCTACTTGTTTCCCCCTCCATTTCTTGGTGGACCATGCCACTGAATCCTCCCCTACCATGATGTTCTTCCCAGAACAATGGAGCCAAGCGGCCATGGACTATAACCTCTGAAAGCATGAGCCCAAAGAAAAATTCCTATTCTTAAATTATTTTCTAAGATATTTTGTCACAGCAACAGAAAGCTGACGCATGCAGCAGACTCTATGTCTTCCATGCTGAATCATCAGTTCATGGCCCACAGTGCAACCGGAGTGTCTTTTCTAAATAAAATACAGGTAACTTTGTTTACAGGCGGTGGTGGCTCTCTGTCTCTTACCTGGGAAACTGCAAGTTTTCCAGAATAGTACACATAGGCCATGACATGCTTCCTCCTCTCACCTGTTTTCTCACATTTGGCTGAAGTCTTTGCAGGTCACTTCTAGTCCCCACTCCGTCCCCTTCCCCCCACACACACCATGCTGTATCCTGCTTCTGTGCCTTCCATTTGATCTATCATGTCCCTCGTTCCCACTCTTTCCTATGCTACCCTCCTGGGCTCACCTTGAAATTTTCCTCTTTTTTTTTCTTTTTTTATTTGTTTTGTGTGACTAGATATTGAACCCAGGGATGCAGTGAGCTAGATTCCCCAAGCTTTGTTTGTTTTTTGTTTTTTTTTTTTTACTTTTTATTTTGTGACAGAATCTCTCATGAAGTTTTCTGGGCTGGGTTTCAACTTGCAGTCCTCCTGCCTCAGCCTGCCAGAGTTCTGGGATTACAGGTGTACACCAGCACATTTGGCTTTTCCCCCTTTGAAGCACTGCTCAGCCACCCCCTTAATATAAAGCATCCCAGGCTCTTCTGCTCGTATAGCAGTCATTCTATCTCCTTTTGTTGTATAAATTCTGATTATTGATGTTCACACATGCTGG